>JACEIK010007954.1:0-68555 GCA_018107945.1 Datura stramonium
TCCAAACTCGAATTAATCTTGGGTAGTGAAGTATTAAGCTGCCGGGAGCATTCCTGCGGAGTTAGTTTCATGAAATTCGGCCGGTGAATCGTCGTCCTACCGAGCTAAGGTAAGTGGAATTGCTCCAAATTAGTGCCAATATACTCCTATCCCTAAAGTAAGCATTTCTCCCTTATTGACTTCTAAGAAATAGCGAGTTTTCGACCGTTTTTCGATAAGTCAATGTTTGGGCTATATATATATTAAAAGTGATATTTTCCTTCAGAATATTAATGTATTTTGTCCTAATTGGTATATATATGGATGCAGCTGGGAGAAATAGCGGAATATTGATCGAATTACGCCAGTTAGCCGGGAAATCAGAAACAAAGATATGTAAAGCTAGTTCTTCGGCAAGATAGCAATCCCAGTATAGTAAACAGAGTAATGTCTAGAAGAAAGAACCTAGAAGTCAAGAATCGAGTCTAGTATGAATTCAGAAAGCATGTTTTATATTATTATGTTGTATTCAGAATAAGAGTTAGTAAAGCAATATCAGACAGTCAGATAATATTTCAAATACAGTATAGCTCAGTATGAGAATCAGTTTAATGTAGAAAAGAGTTTAGAATAAGAAATCAGAATACGGATAGTAATTTCAGATCAAACATGCTTGCTATACGTAATTATTCTTTGTTGAGACCTGTTTGTGCTATGAGGGCACCTTAGAGCTTCCTTGCTGTCCCAGGGTTAATACCTGTGTCGACTCGCCTGCTAGAGGGTGAGGATACGTCACTCCAAGGAGTGGCATGCCGTCCGCAGTAGGACGAAGATAGGATGCAGCATTCCCCATATCAGGATGATCAGCATAACATTATAGCTTACCCTGTTGAGTGCTTGCGCCCAAGGGGCAGATTACAGATACAAATACAGATACAAACTACAGTTTACAGTTACAGGAGGACTCCGGACTCAAATACAGTTATAGTCAGGGGCCCAGAGAGCCCAAGCTGCATACCCAGGGGGCCGGTAGAGATGCTCGTAGTTAGTAGGCAAGTGGAGTGATTTACTTTTGGATGGTTTTGACCGGGCTAGGAGTATATAGGTTGTGTGTTGGTTGGCACCTTTTCGACTTATAGGGGGCTTGTATCGTCCTTGTATGTTATATATGTATATACATATTATTTATTAGATGATAGATAGAAGGTCGCCACGTCGACAGGTATGCTTCTACCTTACCTTGATCTGAATGAAAGCTTATTTCAAATCCCTCCAGCGGACGTTTCAGATACTTTCTGCTAATCAGAACTACGAGTATTATTGCTTATATTCAGTTATGCTCAGTTTGCTTTACTACATACTCAGTACCAGTAGTACTGATGCCCATTGGGAGCACTGCATTACTTGCCTGTAGGTACTCACAGAAGGGCCAATACCTCGTAATTCCAACCAGCATTGAGTCATCAGCTCCTTTCATCCGGAGCTAGACAGCTGAGTTTATTTCTGTTCTTTTGTTGTATGCAGTATGGGGTAGGCCCGGGGCCCTGTCCCGACCATCTTATCGATAGCCATAGAGGCTTTGCATATTATTGTATTCACTGTGGTTAGTATTACCGGTCATGAGGCCGTGTGTATGTCTTAGCTTGTTTACAATGGCGTGTAGGGCCTTATACAGTTATAGTAGTGACCTTATCGATCACGTAACTTGATTTAGCTCCTATTTACTTGATTCAAGTAACTAGATAGCATGGTGGCCTTGTCGGCCTGCATAGGTTCCCTTATGTTAATGAAAGTTCTGGTTAGTTGTTGTAGTTGTACAGGTGGCTATAGGCCTAGCCAGCCGGGGGCTGTATTACAGCCACTTCTGCTTGATTGGTGCATGAATCAGAGTTGGAAACCAGCCAGGCACCAGAAGTGCTTAGGCTCAGCAGTCTAGCAGTTCCAGGTCCTAGTAGGGCACCAAGTGCCAGTCATGCCACCAAGGCGGGCGTGACAATTGCTGCACGGCCTGGCGTAGCGCCTTGCAGGCAATACATGTTTTTAGATCGTGTGCGCCCAGGCCAAACAAGGCAGTGAGCCCCAGGCCACGCAGCATAGTTGGCTCTTTGAGCGCCACGACGCAGGGCAGGGTCTCCAAGTGAAAATTTTAATACTAAGAACGAAATTTCAAGCTAAAGTACTTTAAAGGCCTAGAACTAAAAATTTCAGCTCACTTTCATAATAGCCGCCGCACCCCTTAGATTTCCCAAGAAAACTCTCTCAAACATTCATCTCTTCATCAAAATCCTCCAAAATATTTTCACCCAAAACACATAGTTTAACATTTTTCTTGAGAAACTTCCATCAATGGAACCAAAAGTAAACAAAGGGAAAGGTGTGAGTTCTTACGGCCATAGGTCCAAAGATCAAGGAGAACTAGTGAAGATGAGCATGAAGATGTGAATATGGCACCACCACCATTGAGGCTATATGGGCTCCGTTCGGTCACAGAGAAAGAAGGTAAAAAATGGTTCAGGAGCACAAAAGAATCCAAATACCCACATGATATGTTTAATGATAGAAATTTCTTGTCACTAGCTTTCACTCACATGTTGAATAGAATATTCACCCTTGGTCTTGGTTTTGTGTTTGATCTACCCGGTGATTGTAATTTGAATGTGATGAGGAATTCCTTGAAAATTGGATGCCAAAGGAGAGGTTGAACCAAGTTAAAATTAGGGGTCAAATTATCGAGTTTGAACCTATGGATTTGAATAGATTGCCCAGGACACCTCATGTTGACCCACAACCCTTTGTTAACATTGTAAACAATCATTATAGCTACATTAGATATACTCTGTGTGGCCCTAACTCTGTTGCAAGGTGTACTCACCACCAACTTAATTTGGTATCATTTTCGCTTCCATATTCTCACACCTATGTAGAGAGGCATGAGTTTGATTAAAAATAGTCTGTGCTTGTTTAGTGCTTGGAAAGCATGTAACCCATGTGACTAGGAAAAGAGTGTGTCTTGTATATGCGCTAATGAATAGAATTCCAATTAATGTGGGGGTTCTCATTCAAAATTTGTTTAAAGAGCAAGAGTAAAGGGTCAAAACTTTGGATTTGGGGGTCTCTTGACCCGATTTCTGTGTGGGCATGACATTGAGGAGGAGGAGGCGGACTATAGGAGCTTCTTACGATCCTAGGGGGATTGACGTGATTAAAACAAAGGAACCCGAGGTATAAACGGTCAATCCTTTCTATCTATGAGAGAAATGCATGAATTGACAATATATTTGAGCCACTTGTACGGTATGCAAATGCTCCAGCTGAGGATGAATGGTGTGACTTAGGAGCAGCTACGACGGCTTAACATGGACTACCCTCTAGAGAGCACTCGCGAGTCCTTTGTAGTGTGGGCCAGGATACGAGGGCCTCTTGATGATGATGTGGAACGAGATGGCGAGAAATGAGCACCATACATAAGTCGTAATGAGGAGGATTCTGCGATTGGGGAAATTTGCTCTTGCCCCATATACGATGAGGAGTAGAGGCCGGGAAGTTCTTCTTTCACTCTTTTACTTTAAGCTTTATTTCTTTAGCATTTGGGGACAGTGTTAATAAATTAAGTCTTGGGTGGGAGAAGTAGACTTCATGTTTGCATGCATGCCTTAATTGCTATATTTGCACATGGTAGGATTAGTTTTTTTTGTACTTTTATTTTATTTTGGGTTCCTTCGATTTTTGTTTTCGGTACTTTTCCGGTGGATAGTCCCTTAGAACCGACTGAACGGTCTAGATTTTTATTTTATTTTTTATTTTTCATTTTTTAGTCATTTTAGTCATAGGAATTTTTGGTGTGGATAAATGACGGCCGTCAGAGTAAATCAGTCATTAGGAAGAACAAGAACTTGGACCTTTACGAATGCTAGGTTCTTCACTTTAGGTATCATTGAGACTTGTAAAATTCCTCCAAAATGCATGAAAGAGGTAGAAACACTTAGTCTTTGAAATTAACTCTTGTACCTTTTGAAAATTGGGCTAAACTATGTTATGCATGCAATATGAATATAGGTGTTTAGGTAGTTTTGATTTTCATTATTAAACCATTTTGTGCCAATGTGTGAGAATTTTGATATACTCCATGCTTGAAAAATTAATGTCTAGAACATGCCTGATGTGTGTACAAAGTGGAAATACGAATGATGGATTTAGGAAGTGATATAGGCATTTCTTCGGTAGCCTTATATTTATCCTATTTTACCTACCTTAATTGTAATTATCCTAGTTAGTCATGTTGAGCCTTAGCCTATTCTTTTGATAGCCATATTACAAGCTTAAATCCCTTTTTGTTCTATTGACTAGTATTTGATCCAGAGAAAATGACTCTAGAGCACTTTAATGAAAAATTGTATGAAAAGGAGCATAAGTGGAAGTGAAGGGAAAATCTAAGAGTGTGGAGATTAGAAGAAAAGGGTACGAAAATTTCTAAACAAGGAGGGTGATGTTAGTGGGAAAACAAAAAGAAAGATCTTTGAAAAAAAATGATGATGAAAAAATGTGTGAATGAACTCAATGTTGAAAAGAAAAATTCCCACTAGTCACCTAAGTTGAAAGAATTTGAAAAATAAAAACGAGGTATAAGGAGAAAATTTGAAAATTGAAGAAAGTGCTAAAAAACAAGTGTTGTGAAGTATTAAAGGGCTTAGGAGATTAGCCACTATCTTGGCCAAATAGTCCCACCCGTTCCTTAGCTTACATTACAACTAAATTTAAATCCTAATTGATCCTTGATTCATAAATTTATATTAGTGGAGTACTACATGAAGGGCGAGCCTATGGGTCATCTTTTTGCATGTATGTTGAGTTCTTTGGGATGAGCGGATTTTGTTATATTTATGCCCAAATTTATATTGACTTATATCTTGTGTGAAACGGGCATCTCTCCAAATTGTGAGGGTCACAATGGTGAGATTTTGGTATATCTTGAATGCTAAATTACATATGATTCATGTTGGCCCAAAATATGTCTTGATGAGTTAGTTTTTCAAAAAGCTAACTAATTTCGAAGTGACATTTTAATGTTGATCCTATATGCATGTGAGTAAATGTTTGATCTTCATTGATTTGTCTCATGATATTAAGTGCCGTGGGCCTATTTGAAGGATGAATTTTGTGCCTAAATTTGAGAAAGGAAGTAGTAGATTATTTGGAAGAACAATAGATTAAGTGTGGGGTGTTGATAAGGAGCATACTTACGCACTTCTTAGCCATATTTTACTTAATACTTTACTATGTTTGAGAATAAAGTATGTGTGTTTGCATGTGTTTATGTTATTATATATTTGTGAAAATGGCTAACGTACATGATTATATGCTTTTAGGGATAAAAAGGATGGATTTGGATGTATTTGAGTGTTTTGGAATGAATGTGAAGAAGATGGAATAACGAGCAAGAACAAGGCAAAAACAGTGCACTGCACTGCGACCAACAGCGTAGCACGCAAGCACTGCTATGCGAAGAGAGACGTGAGGCGTGACATCCCAACGCAAGGAGAGGCGCGAGGCACTTGCCTAGCTGCACTATGAAGCGTGACACGATACCTTGCCTTCACGATGGCATGTGCGGCATGCCAAGCTTGTTCAAATGGCCAAAGAATCCAAATCCTACTTCAACTTGAAAAAGGGCTGCAAACCCCAAAATCAAATCTGCAAAGGAACAAAGGATACATAAATCTATTATTTTAAATACTCTTTATTTCCTTGCAATAGTAAGCAAGGTGTGTGTGAAGTTTTGACAAGTATTGGAATAGAAGTTTTATTTCACAATATATATTAAGATATATATTGTGGATTTTTCTGTATTTTTGCAATAATCAAGAGATTTCTTCCTAACATTGTTGTAAGTATTAATTTATGCTTTTGTCTATAGATTCTATGAAATTACTTATTGTAATACCCCAAAACTGTAAGGCCAGACTCGGGAGTTGAAACGGAGAAAACAAATTTTCTACACCAAGTACATGGACGAGTCGTCACAGTGACCCATCGGGGAACATCACGACATTAAGTGACTCGTGAGGAGAGGATTGGACTTGGTTGAAAATTTCAAATTTTGGGGTGGCCACGGTTGTGACCATGGTAGTGGTCAGCCCCTGTCCATGAAGTCACTCGTGGTCAAAAAGGTGCTCGAAGGATGAAGGAGATTTAGGCAGTGTACCTAACGACTAGTCACCATCAGAGTCATGGTCAATGCCATGATTCATTAAGTTGGTCATGACTGCGAGATAGTTAATAGTTGAGGTTTTTGTGGAAGTGTCCCTATCATGATGATTCGTCGGGTATACCTCAAGTCATTAATTTCCCCCCCTGGTGACCCTTAGCAGATTTTGGCATTGAAAGGTGACATTGGTGACCTGCAGGTCATGGTCACTGGTAAGGATCAATCTAGCCTTCGTTGGGACTGGCGGTATCTTTTTCTTTGCGAATTTATTAAGGGCTTTTCATAATTCCTAAGTTCTAATTGCCTAACTATATTGTTTAAGCTCATAATATGTTTTCAAGTTTTCTAAACTATGATGCCCATCCATGAAAGTCCATGAAAGTTGAGATCTATGAAGTATTTGTACAAGCATGAAGAGATATTTATGAAGAAAATGATTTACTGTATTTATATTCCATATTTTCAAAAGTGAATCAAGTTGATTTCAAGCATGTTTAAGTACTTGAAGCCCACATGATCAAGTATGTTTTTATGATTTCATGAATTAGCTTACCACAGGGTTTTGGAGTCAAGAATACCAATTATGTTCAGCTTGTGGTATGTTTTGAGCAAAGGCTCCTCATGTTATGATTCAGATTTATGTATGCATGTTATGAGTTAGCTTCATCACTAGAGCGATAGTGCATTTCGTTGAAAAATGATGAAGCATATGCGGTTTTAGGAATAGTTTCTAGCACCAAGTATGCTAAGGGTCAGTCAACCCTATGTCTCAGAACTATGCGCCAACGTAGGTATGTTCATATTATTTGGGACCTCCTTCGTGAGCTTCCCCTGTCCCCAAGGGGAATTCAACTTGATATGGATATAAATGGCGTCATAGCCACAGCAAAAGCTTTGGGCCTTTACGCCCACTTAAGTGTGATAGTGAGGACCATGTAGCTCTATCTGGTAATGTTGGTTATATGACATGTCTCCCATTGTTCCTCATGATTTTAGTTATGCATGTACATCAGTCATGACATTACGTTTCGGCGGAGTTTGATCCAATGTTCTCTTTCACTTATAATTATCAATTTTCAGCTTTGGATCATTCAATTCGATTTTGATTTTAGTAATGTTCGGTTATGATTTCAAAAAAAACAGCATGCAAGCGCTCTACTCTCAGAATCTTATTTTTATTATGTTTTATAATATGCATGATTTATGATTTTACTTACTTAGCAGTTTTACTTACCTAGCATATTTGGTACATTCCACGTACTGACCCTTGCCCTGTGATGTCGTTTTCATGATACGAGGCTCTAATGTCTAGACTCAGTCCGCGTAATCATCACTTCCGGAGTTAGCACTTCTCAGTCTCAGTTGGTGAGTCCTCATCTATCGAGGGCCCTTCTTATCAGTTATACTTCATCTTTTCAGCTTTTGAGACTATAGTGAGTTGGTTGGGGTCTTGTCCCATCAACTCTTGATATTAGAGGCTTCCGAACATAGTATGTATTGACTTTAGATTTATTTATTATTCAAATGTTATGTTTTGTTCAGACTTCACTACGTAATTCCACGTTGATATTCCAATTGATGAAAGGTTTGATGTTATTTCATACCATGGGTCGACTTGGAGTCTCTCGGGGTTCTTTTGTCTGTGTCTCAATTCGGGCCTATGATCGGGTAAGTGAAAAACTTAGTATCAGGCATTAGGTTTTGAAGTGTCCTAGAGTGTCCAGCGCATTAAGTAAGTCTTTTTCATTGGTGTGAAGCGCGCCACACTTATGACAAAGAAGGCTACAGATTTTAGGAAATGTTCCTTCTTTTATGATCTATATCATGGTGAAGTGTCTCTATATCCTTCTAACTCATGCTATATGTGTTTGTACAATCATGCCTCCCCGTAGAGTTAATGGAAGGAGAAACAGAAATAGAATATTATGAGAATGGCAATGGAGACGGCACCAGCAGGCCCCACCAGCCTATGAAGAGCATGTACCCCGTCTAGTTTCCCACGCGACGGAGTTCGGGAAACGAATTTCGAGATGTGCTTGAGGCCTTGATCGCCCAAGTCAATCGGTTGGCGGTTGTGCATGTCCCTCAGAACGGGATTGTGGCAGCGACAAGGGTTAGAATTTTCTGAGGATGAGCCCTCCCGAGTTCCTTGGTTTGAAGGTGGACGAGATCACAAGAGTTCATTGAAGAGGCTTTGAAGATCACCCAGTTATGGGGGTGATTGAAGAGGAGTCGTGGTGACGCCTTGCCAACTGAAGGGGTTGCATTTGTTTCAGGAAATGGAAGGATAATAGGGAAGTTGGAGCAGGCCCTATCAGTTAGGAGAAGTTTCATGCCACTTTTCTGGATCAGTTCTTCCCTCTAGTGATAGAGGGAGATCAAAACGGCGAGTTTGTGAATCTAAAGCAAGGGAAGATAGCCCAGAGTTTAGGAGTATTCCTTGAGTTCACTCGTCTATCCAAGTAGCACTTTCCTAAGATGGTGTCAAACCAGAAACCCCAGTGAGTCGGTTCATGTATGCATGGTGTAATGGAAACTGCTTGGTCAGTGATTTCCTGTAACACCCCCAAAACTTTCCTAGACAAACTCGAGACCTTGCAAAAGAAAAATCTAGAAGAAAACTAGAAAAGTTTCCTCAGGACGACTGAGACAACGAGTCATGGTCAGCTCCAACGACTCGTTGCATCAGTCGTGGTCAGAAGTGTTTGGTCTCTCGGTAACCCACTGATGTGCTGTGGATTTATAGCACTTTCGGCGCTCAAAACTAAGAAACTAACATGAACTTAGAGTATGTGTTTATGTGGATACAAGAAACTTTTCCTTTGATTGCAGGATGAATTGATGTTGGACAAAATGGCAAAGAAAGCCTGAAAAGATGCAAAATAGGCAATGTGCAGGCCACAAAGTACGAACCGTGGGAAGGACCTACGAGTTGTGCGGAGGGCCATGAAGTGCAGAAGGCTTAAATTTGAAGGAAATGTCTGCGAGTCTCAGTACGGATCATTCGAAGATGGTATGAGTTTTGATGAAGAAATCATGACAAAATTCAGAAAAGTTGCATAAAGTGTTGACTCCTACTATGAAAGGAATATAGGACCCTTGGGAAGAACGTACAAGTTGTACCATGTGAATTCGTATTAAAGATCGAGAAGAATTCCAAAGTTTTAGAATTAACTGCGGGACTTAGTACGGGTCGTATGGAAGGTACCGATCATACCTGGATCCAACACTTAGCGAAAATTCCTTCAACAATGCAAGGCACGACACGGAGCTACGAGTCGTCGGAAGCTGCTACGGGTAAATGGCCAGGCTCATGACGGCTGTTATATACTATATAGCAAATTTTCAGTTAGCTTAGAAAAAGGATTCTTGTGTTAGTATAAATACATTTTTAGGTTTGCTATTTTGTACAGAAACAGATGAACAAGCGACACGTAATGGAAAGAAGGGGATTGTGTTGATTCAACTTGTGATCAACGCTTTTCTTGATTTCATCTTGTTCTTGCTACTTGTTTTCAAGATTTTTATGGAAGTAATTGAAGGAAGTGTTTTTTTCTCAATCATTAATGTAAGTATTGATTTTATTATTAATCATGAATGCAAATCACAGCCTTGCAACTATGAGAGGCTAAAAACATCCATAGCTAGGGTTGTAGAACCATGGTGAATTAACAAGCTAGAGGTTACACAAAGTGATCTTAAAACCAATACAAACACTTATATTGTAGTCTTCATGCTTAAGCGTTTCTTAACGGTGCGCAACGTTAGGAAGTTCCTGAATTCTTTACTTGCTTTGGTCGAAGAGGTAGAGATTAGGAAAAGAGAATTATAGACCTTGATTTTGATGATCATTGTATTGCTTGAGTTGTGGTCGCAGGATAGTTGTATCTGGGACTTAGTGATAATGGATAGTTTGAAGCTGCTCATGAGACTTGGTCAAGTGATTAGTATAGTCAATCAATAGGGACTGGTCGGCCGTTTGAATGAACCTAAGTTATCAGTTCTATAAGTAAGTGTTGGTGATAATCACGAGTGTATACCCAAAGTAGTTATGAACTCATAGGGAAAACAAACCCTAGTTATTCTTTGATATTGGCTCAACACCAAAATTTTAATATTTGTTTTTATTATTTATTTTATTTTAGAATCCCTCTATTTTAAAGTAACTACCTCACAAGTTCAATTACTGGCTATAATCAAGTCTCTCTATTCCTGTGGAGTTAGACCCCAACCTCTAGTTGGGTTCTTTATTGACAACGTCCGCTTCACACTTGATGGGGAGTGTAGTTTGAGCATTATCAAAAAGTGGCGTTGTTCTTAGGGAATATCTGTTGAAACTAGGATATTAGCTTGTAATTAATTTTTAGTAGTTATTTCTTTAGTACGTTTATTTTTGTGTTTTTGATATCCACAGGCTATTCTCCGGTGACTGCCAAGCACTCGGGTAAAGTGAGCACTTGTTCCATTAAATCCAGAAATTGAAAGAGCATTACATAACATGTGGAAAACCATGAGCAAAAAGAGAGGCCCGCATAGATGAAGAAGCTACGCAAGTTGAGCTAGCTCAGCAAGCTACACACTACAACATGCGGAAGATGAAAGAGATGAAGTGGTAAATGCTGGTCGATAAGGGAGGGACAACGAGCTCATAGATTTTCCCCTCGGTACTTTGATGATTATGATGACCCAGATATTGATGAAGTCGGGTCAGGCGAGATTGGTGTTCCACCACCACTTCCTTTCGGCCAAATTCCATGACACAAGCACCATGGTTTAGTTGTTAAATACATGAAAAAGAGTGCATTTTAGTAGTCCCATATGACTGAATGTGCCAACTTTGCACCTAATAGACTTCGTAGGAATATGCAGGGCGTACAGTTTCCCGAGGTAAGCCAGAGGTCTGTCGACCTTGGGACTCTTCCATACATCTATCGGGGAAGCTACTTTATAGTTATCCAAGTAGCCCAACATCCATAACCAGCAGAGAAACCTTGAAGGCCTTTTGGAAGATTCTTTCCCCATCCAAAGATCATTGCATTAATATTAGAGATCTATAATTTTGGCAGAATCAATATTGAGGCCCTTTATGAAACTTGGTTGAAGTTCAAAAACAAGTTGACAAAGTGCCCCAACCACAAGAATTCCAATATGATAGTTTTGTTGGGAAATTTTTACAGGTCTCTGAACAATAGCACCAATGTTGTAGTAGACACAGTAGCTGGAAGAGAATTGATGAGTCACACCTTGGAGAAAGTTGCCTACCATTATTGTGAGTGACTAAGACAAATAGGGCCTGGCATACAAAGGGAGGCTGATGCAGTGGCAGACATATTATGTTGGTTTGACTGCCGACCGACGAATAAAGAAGAAAGAGCATGACTAGGAGTTGGCTCATATGCGCACATCATTAGACTTCTTTGACAAAGCATATTATGAGTTGGAGCCAAACAGGTCATGCCAGTGGTTGCTCAAGGAAGGGAGAAAGGGAGATGATCCTCTAATTCTGAGGAGAAGGAAAACTTTTTGGATAGCCAGAGTGATCATAGGCAGAATTATATGCCCAAGTGATACTCAAATGCTTCATTTTGTCTTTTATCCATCCTTATTTGTACATTCTCATGTAATTTTTAGTTAAAATGTGAATTTATACTAACCAACATGATTAGTGTTGTTTTGCAAGAAATGTAATTTTAGGAAAGATAAGATGCATGTTGGTGAAAATCAGGGAAAGGACTCGGAAGCGAGCAGTGGAAAAGGCCAAGGAAAAGCAGCAAATATAAGGGCTCTACGATGGAGCCGTGTCACCTTGCCATCGCGGAGCATTCTGCCCCAAATGATTTAATTTGGCCAAGTTCCACGATGGAGGTCCCGCGTTGCCTCCGTGGCACGTTAGGCATATTTACCTGGAACATCATATTCGATGAGGTTCACGTCGAAGCCGTGGAACATTAGCCAAGCCAGCGTTGCATGCCGTGGCATGCTGAGACAAAAGATGAAGTGCGGATTCCGGAGAGGGTCCTGTTTGCTCCCGGTGTCACGTAGGCAGTGCTCAGCGTGCACTCCGTGACACGTTGCTTATTATTCGAAATTTTTCACTAGTATAAATAGCACACTTAGGTTCATTTTAAATTATTCTGACTTAGTTGAGCAAGGACGTGGGTTACGCAGGCAGTTGAGGACTAAAATCTGATTCTTCTTTATCTCTTTCTCCTTTATTTCAATTGTTTGTATGATTTACACTCATTTGATGATGTTTAATCCACAAAATGAGTGGCTAAATTCACTTCTTGCTGAAGTTAGAGACAATTGTAGTGGAATATAATTATTGATCATTTTAGTTTTCATCTTTTCTTCCATGGTTGTTCTATGAATTCTTGTTCTTACTGCATTAATGTGTGGCCAATTTTAATGTATATCTAAAAAGTCGGTTTCATCTCGAAGAAAAGAAATTGGAATGTTGTGAATTGGTAAGGATATGATCTTTACTTAGTTTGGGAAAATTGAGAATTGATTTACCTTCAGAAATATATCTGAAAGTCGTATTAGTCAATTCACTGACGAATCGGTTTTGTATGGCTTGAACATGAATTTCTTTTTATCACAGAAATGTAGGTGGAAGGTTCATGATTCTTAAGTTGGGTTGAATATGAGAGTTTTAATCCATAGGCAATAATTCTTGACTAGAAACCGAAGGAAAGATTAGCAAATTGTATCGATGATTAATTTCTTCACATGTTAGTTTTAGCCTCGGCATGCTCATTACTATAGTTGAGACTCAATTTGTAATTTTGTTTTAGATTAGTATAAATTAGGAAACCAACTCTCAAAATCTTCTTTAAGCTGTTGTCTGCATTTTTAGAGTTAGAGTTCATTAACACTTGATTTGATTATTACCTTGGTCAGTCTGTGGGATCGATGCTTAGCTTACTTAGCCATTTTACTGCACTTGTTCGACCACGTGCACTTGCGTGTAGTTGCGAAACATACCGAACACCAGGTGGTGGGTTTTCGAAGCAACGCCCAAGCATCTGGACAAGACAATTGGCGCCAAGGTTATGAAATCCAAGGTCAGAACTAATATAGAACAAGCTGCAATAGAAATGGGTTCAGGAATGGAACCGAGGGTCATGAGCATGAAAGGTGATTGGAGCGCAATGACCAGGCTGGATTCTATGTACTTAATGCTCGAGGGAGGCTGGGCAATCAAAGTTAGGAAACATGATGGATGAGATGTTGAAGGTGAGTCCACTGATCAGCTGAAGAAGATCCGAGGTGATTTTCAAGTATGGGTCAAAGGTGGAATCTCATGCTACATCCATCAAACAGATCGAACACCAACTTAGGCAAGCTGTTAGCATCAATGAACCTAGACAAAAAGGGTACTGTGGCAACACAGTTCAAAATTCGAAGAATGATGCACATTGTATGGCGGTAATGACTACAGTGGTAAGCCTGATTTGACTCATTTCCAGTTAAAGTTGAATGGAAGAAAGAAAGAATAATCGAGGATGATGATACTGAGTGCTAAGAAAGTGGTGAGTTGCAAGAGGCGGTAGGTGAGAAGGAGCCTATCATAGATCAGGGCAACGCAAGTGCAAAAGCTATCCACGACGATCACCCACCATTCCCCCAAAGGATAAAGAAGAAGGTGGAAAATTGTAAGTTCGAGAAATCCTTTCAATGCTTAAGCGATTGTTTGTGAACATACCATTAGTTGAAGCAGCTAAATAGAGATGCCAGGATATGCAAAGTTTATGAAGGACACAGTGACAAAGAAAGAGATCTGTGAGCTATGAGCCTATTTGACAATGTGCATCACTACAGTGCCATAACTACAAGGGTCTTAGCATAGAAAAAGGAGGACTCAGGTGCCTTCACTGCTCTGCATGTGATTGGTAATGTTGAGTTCGCAAGGGCACTCTGTGATTTAGGAGCTAGCATTAATTTGATGCCCTTGGCTGTATTCAAAAAGTTAGGGGTTGGGAACTCCTACACGACCAACATGCAGCTACTGATGGCCGACAGAACAGTTAAAAGCCGATGGGGATCCTGATTGATGTGCTTGTCAAGGTAGATAAAATTTATATTGCCAACATTTGTTATTTTTGGATTGTGAGGTTGATTATGAGGAACCATCATATTGGGCGACCATTCCTTACGACCGGGGGAGAGCTCTAGTATGTAGAAGCTGGCTTATTGAAGTTTAGGTTGAATCAAGAGGAGGTCACATTCAACATCTGCAAGACAATGAAGCAACCCAAGGAATTTAGTGTGATCTCAGCATTGGAGGATGAGTATGAATCACTTGGCGAATTCTGAGTAGTAAAGATTTGTGTTGTGCCAGTTATTTCAACTTCATTAAATGATCTGTCAAATTGGTCAAGACTCTCCAATTTATATGCTTCTCTATGGTACCAGTTGTTGCTTCATTGAATTTGCTTCACTAACAGGCTGACGTTAAATCAGGCACTTCTTGGGAGGCAACCCAAGTAGCTAATGGTGATATGAGTAACCAACCTACCTATGTCGTGTCGTGACGTCAAATCAAGCGCTTCTTGGGAGGCAGCAAGTTATTGAACTAATGTGTGTTTAGTGTGCAGGGAAAATTGAAAAATAGGAGGCTGAAACATCAGCAACTATGGCTCTCAGTATGACCCGTAATAAGATCCTACGAGCCGTAGCAACAGTCATGGTGAGGTTAAGAATAAAAAGGTTCCAAGCCCTGACCTACGAGTAGTCCTGGGTCGTACTCAACAGGTACGAGGTCGTAGGATGGATTCTGGGTGTCAGTGCGTATTCTTTAACAAATTTCCCAAGGGAAGTCCATGGGACGATCAGTAGGAATCTTCCTACGACTCGTGGTACGAGTCGTAGCCGGTTGAAATTAGCATTAATGCCAGACTCGCAAATTTTTTTAAAATTTCCCTTACCTATTCAACTTCATAAACCCATTCTCCCA
This sequence comes from Datura stramonium, assembly GCA_018107945.1. Taxonomy (NCBI): domain Eukaryota; kingdom Viridiplantae; phylum Streptophyta; class Magnoliopsida; order Solanales; family Solanaceae; genus Datura; species Datura stramonium. The sequence goes on from JACEIK010007954.1 coordinate 15,144, forward strand.
CACTCAAGCATTCAAACGAGGACTCAACTCCCTTCCCTACCCGTAATCCAACAACAACCAAAGAATCAAGCAAACTTCTTGCTCCACTCAAGCTCAGAAAACCCTAGGACTATCATTACCATTGATGAAGCGTTAATCAAGTAAGTGTGCTGTGTTAAGAGTAAAAAGTCACATGTTGAGCTTGAAGGTGTCAAAACCCTGTGAGTTAGTCTTGACTTGGGGTGATGTTGACAATAGATAATGATCAGGGTGTTGTTACTGTGTTTTTCGACAAAAAGAAATGATAGATTCTAGATGAATTGAGTTTTTAAAATTAAATGAGTTACGGGTAGTGGGTTAAGAAAGGGGAAGATTGGCTTGAGTTAAATTGAGTGATTTATGGGCCTATACCTGGGGAAATCTGAGTACCTAAAAATTGAAAAAAAGAGTCCTTACAAAAACTGAGAAAAAGAAAATTTGAAGTTGTACAGGCCACAATATGGGCGGTAGGATGCCACTATGAGTCGTACTGAGCACTTCGTGCCACCAAAGAACATAGTTGCATGAAAAAGTCCTTCCCACCATTCGTGGAATCGACCTATGGGTCGTACCGCCCAGAGTCGTGGAAAATTCCAGAACAACATAAAAGTAGGGCTTCATCAGATGACTCATAGTACGGATCGAACCCTTGTGGTACGAGTCGTACCTACGAGTCTTACTGAAAACTAATGCAAATAGAATTTCCACGGATCGTACCTTCATGGTACAATTCGTAGTAGTGACCCGTGATGAAATTCAGAACATCTTCTTTCTAATTCTTCATTTTTAAAAATGGATTGCTAACCTCTTTCTCTGGTACAATGACATACAAGCGCAGGGCAGACAAATTAAAGCCCCAAGGGAATTGATTGATGAACCGACTGACTCAGATTCTAACAGGACGGAGACTCACCTATTGACACGATTGAAGAGTATCAAGGTAGACACCTTGGACACCGATGGAACCAGAACACTAGGGCGAGAGCAAAAGCCCAAGCTGAAGAAACCACTGCCACATCCGCTCAAGCTCCCAGTCTGAAGAGGGAGTTAGGGAGGAACGTGAAAAGTTAGAGAGCGACTCCAATGCTGAAGAAGGGTCAGAAGAGACCTAGAGTGAAGAGGAAAGTGGTATTGATGAGTCAGTAAAGGCTCCTATTGTTGCATAAGAGAAGACCCCACCCAGGAAAATCATTGCAATCGGTGGAAATTATCGGGATCCAAAGAAATCTATGAACAAGGCAACTCTCTCACCACCAAAAAATAAGCCATGGAGAAGCATTTCAAGAAGAACCACAGATCCTCAAAGCACGTGAATGAAGTTGAGGAGATGAGGATTTTAGCTATGGTTTTAGTGGATGGCCAAGACTCCAACATAGTACACAGAAAACATGGTCAGGAGTTCTATGCCAACTACTTGGCCACCATGGAGGTAAGGAAAGGAAGGGCAGAAAATAAAAAGACCAGCCTCTTCTAGAGTGTTATGGTCGAGGTTGAGAGTTGATATATATCTGAGCGGACCATTGCTCGATTGTTGTACGGCTCACAGTTCTTTCCTACCAGGATGATGTTAGAATATGATTACAGGGTAGGCAATGAAGCAGATAAGATCCTAAGTATGCGGGAGCGTAGAGGCAGCTGCAATGGCTATGAGTTGATTGCTGAGAATAAGGTGAGGCTGAATGGGTTACAAGTGGAAAGCAGGTGACAGAATTCACTGAACTTCATTGCAAAAGCCTGCTGGACACTGAGTGCGCCATCGGTTAGCACCTACAGTCAACAACAACACCGCGAGAATCTTGTGGGCGGCTATGGTTGCATGCCTCATGTATCGTTACCACATCAATATTCGGGGATCTGTGATGAGATACGAACCGGTCAATTGGAGAGTAAGCACTACTATCCTCCTCGAGTCTTGTATTTAGATTATGTATGGAGGCGGATTCCGCGGGGTGATGGCTTGATTGATTGGAGGCCAAAGGATTGCAGATATAGGCCTTATCAGGGATAAGATAGACCCGATAAGCAGATCCAAGATTCCCACATCTATCCTAGCAGCCCAGCCAGCAGAGGGGATGTCTGGTGAATGCCCGGCCACACAGGAGCAAAGAGGGACACCGGCTACAAACGTCGGTCATTCAGAATCAGCTCCCAGCACCTCAGCTACACCACTTCCCAACACGTAGGCTCAGACACCAGCAGGGTATATCTTGGTACCACAGGAATTCCTCCAAAAGCTAGCTAAGATATTGACCATGGCATAGCAGCGTAAGATTCAGGCCATGATGGATAATGTCAAACCACGGGTCAAGTCGGAGATAGAGGCAACGGCTCGGGCTCTACATTCTCGCCTAGTGTTTTGAGAGTCATTTCAGTGAGACAATGGTAGATGACCAATACCAGCGTCTCCGTGCAGAGTTGGGAGCTCTTTGGAGCCAAGTAGTTGAGTTGTCATCACGACAACCAAAACTTTTAGCAACACTTTTCAGGGCCTAGATTCTAAACGATGAGGATATTGATTTGGCATGGCATATTGGGAGCTGACATGGCGGTAATAAATGTAAGAAAAAGAGAGTTGTTGAAGATACTAGTGATGAGAGTTTGAGAAAAAAAGAAGAAAGAAGGAGAAAGAATGGCAGGTGCAGTAGCGAGCATGCAGACTTATGACACACATATGACTAAGCTACATAGAGAGAGCTAGAGTAGCCGAGCAGCTACTTTTGCACCCAAATCCAAACTTGCCCATGTCCATGACCCTTCAGAAGAAGAGAGCCACATTCAGCCCAGAAATTTGTAGAGGGTTGTCCAAGCAGCCCAGACTGTTGAGGGGGACCACTCCCCCTATTGACAAATTATTGAGCGCGCCGGCCACCTCTAGTGCCACTATTGCGGCAGGAGGTACCACCTCCGCGAAATGACTAAAGAGCACCTAGTGCACCACAGGTATTTTATCTTCCCTATGATCTTCTAGATGATGCTTCGGGGATGAAGCTAACATTTTGAAAAGAGGAGGTGTACTTGTGATTTTGGGATTTTGGTTCGTTTGAGGAGTTTTCTTGCCGTGTTTCTTTCCCTCAGGCATGCTGTCTAGTAGAACCGACATGTGTAGGATTTTTATTTTTAGTTTTGTGATATTTTTAATGAATTTAGAAAGTAGCTTAGGAGTACTCAGCCAAGAAAGTTTTTAGTTTTGGTTTTTGTAAAAATTATTCTGTTTAAAAATATTCTAATACATTAGCTATGTATTTGTGAGAACATGCATGATTGTTGTGGATCTTTGGATGTCATTTATTTTTTCAGCATGAGTAGTTTTGTAATCCATGTATAAACCAGACAGTTGAAGGTAAAAAATAGTTCATGTACCATGTGTGAGTGAGGTACATTAGTCCGTTCGGTATTGTGTTGTAGATTTAGAACTTTTTCTGGTTGGTCTCCATAGGCTAAAGATGGTTGGTTGGGGATATGATCATAGGCCATTGTTTGTTTAGCTCACTTTTAGCCTATATTGTCATACCAAAAGTATCATGAATCCCTTGATCCCAAGTTTGAGCCTTAATAGACCATGTTTCTTTTGATTTACCGATTAACACATTGCCCATTTTTTCCTTAATGAACTATTTTGTCTCAGTCCTTCCGAGGATATTGTGAACCTAAACATAAGCAAAATGCTTAAGTTGAGGGAGGCTAGTGTAGAAATTGCATAAAAGGTAGGAACGGAAAGAAAGAAAAAGAAAAGAGAAAGAAATGGTAAAAATGAGGTGTGGTGACATGAAAAGAAAAAGATGAAAAATGTTTAAATGTTGAGAAATAAAGCTCAAATAAATATTGAAAATGTTAAAAAGTTGAAAACTCACCACACTCATGCAAATGCTGAATAACAAGGAAAAAGGTGAATGAAACAATAAAAGGGAATTGTATTAGGTGAATGGTGTAGGCAATGTATGTAGGGCCAAGGAAGGAATAGTCACTTATAAAATCTTCCATACTTACCATGACCATCCTTGAGCCTACATTACAAGCCGTATCAAGTCCTATAGTGATCCTAACCCAACAATCTGAAAAACTAAAGCAGAAAATAAAGAGGAAAATACCATGGTATCTGACACATAATACACATGCTTCTTTGAGAGAGTAGCGCCTTATTGTTTAGTCCCATATCATGTTTGACATTTCATCTAGTGGGGACTTCATTGTGTGGTACATGGATTATATTTTCTTTACCGTTGGTCTATGTGTGTAAAATATTGGTGATGACTTGATTACACAGTGACAGATGAATGTCATGTTTTGATCCTACTTTGATGTTTAAAATTTGCTTGTAATAGATTAGCTTATGTGGTTCTATTAGAAAGGGTCAATGGTGTTTCTATAGAAAGTGCAGGTTTGTTTGAGTATTGGTGGTAGTATCCTTAGTCTCTTTTTCTAGTTGAGCGTCGTGTTTGGGTTTTCTTTTCTTTTCACGAGGACATGCAAAGTCTTATGTTGAGGTGTTGATGTGTAGTGGATTACAACACTTTCGATACTCAAAACTAAGAAACTAGCAGAACTTCGTGTATGTTTATGTGGATATAAGGCATTTTCCTTTGATTGTAGGATGAATTGATGTTGGACCTAAAAATGGCAAGAAAGCCTAAAAGATGCAAAATAGGCTTAATGTGCATACCCACAGTACGAACCGTAGGAAGGACCTATAAGTCATACTAAAGGCCATGATTAGTTGCAAAAGGCTTAAGGTGCAGAGAAGCAATGTATGACTCTCGATACGGATCGTACCAAGGCTATGGCTGAGTTGTGATGAAGATATCGTGACAAAATTTGAAAAGTTTCATAAAGTACGGGCCCTGCTACGGAAGGAATGCGACCTTTGGGAAGAAGGTATGAGTCGTACCATGCCGGCTATATTGTACTATAGTAGAATTCCAAAGTTTTGAAAATATAACTATAGGAGCTCAGTATAGGTCGTATGAAGGAGGTATGGATCATATCTGGATCAACACTTAGATAGAAATTCCTTCAACAATACAAGGGGCGGCAGGTAGCTACGAGTCGTAGGAAGCTGCTATAGGTAAGTCTTGGGCACCAAATGACGAATGCGGCACCTGATATGGAAATTCATCAGTTAGCTAGGAAAAGGATTCTTTTGTCTATATAAATATGTTTTTAGGTTTTATTTTCTATAGACAATCAGATAACGATAGATAAGCGACACAAGTAAGGTAAAGAGAGAGGAGTTGATTCAACTTGTGATCAAACTTTCTTGAATTCATCTTGTTCTTGCACTTGTTTTCAAGATTTTGTGGGGTAATTGAAGAAGTGGTTTTCTCAATCATTATTTTTTTTGTTTTTTTAATTAATTTATGTATTTAAATATTAATGCAAATCACAACCTTGCAACTATGAGAGGCTAAAACCTCCATATCTAAGGTCGTGGGAACCCACGGTGAATTAACAAGCTAGGGTTACACAAAGTGATCTTAAAACCAATACAAACACTTATATTATAGTCTCTTCATGCTAACGTTTCTTAACAATGCGCAACGTTATTAAGTGCCCAAATTCTTTACTTGCTTTGGTTGAAGGGTAGAATTAGGAAAAGAGAAGTACAATGGAGCCTTGATTTTGATTATCATTGTATTAGCAGGTTGTGGTCGGCAGGATAGTTAAATCTGGAGCATAGTGATAATGGATAAGTTTGAAACTGCTCATGAGACTTGGTCAGTGATTGAGTATAGTCATTCAATATGGACTGGTCGGTCGTTTGAATGAACCTAAGTTATCGAGTTCTATAAGAAGTAAGTATTGGTGATGATCATGTAAGTATACCCAAAGCAGTTATGAACACATGGGGTACACAAACCCTAGTTATTCAATGATATAGACTCAACACCAGAATTTTAATATGTGTTTTATTATTGATTTCTTTTAGAATCAACCTATTTTGAAGTAACTGCCTCACAAGTTCAATTACAGGCTATAATCGATCTGCCTATTCTCGTAGGTTCGAACCCAACCTCTAATTGGGTTCTTTATTGACAATATCACTTCTCACTTTAGTAAGAGGCGCGGTTTGATTGTTATCACCCATGAGACAAGGAACGACTCGTTGTGAGAAACAACGAGTCATCCTATCAATCGATGGTCCCCAGCATCGGAGTCGCACTACAGGACCCCATTCTCAACTGAATTCATGCGTTTGATATGACTCATTTTTGCGTCGTTGGGTGAGAACCCTAGAAACTCCTTCCAGTGATGACGAGTGGAAACAATGACTCGTTGTGTCCCACAACAAGTCACTGTCACCATCCGTCATGTTAATGTTGGGAATATTTATAAATTTTCTGGTAAGTGACAACGGAAACAATGACCCATTTGGTCACCAACGAGTTGTTGTGTCACCATTTCCAGACACTGTCGGAGACTTTCTCATCCAGGTGACCACGTGAGAACCAATGACCCGTTCGTTCATCAATAGTGATGGTCTCCCTTGTTGCCAGACCCCGTTGATCCCGCTCTTTTGATCATTAGAACCAGCGACTGGTCCCAGCTTAGTCGTGGTCTCAACCAAGAATGGGTGAGGTGGCCCGTTGGTTCCACTGTCGATCGATTTCTAAATTTTTATTTCAAGGATACTTTTATAATTTACCACCTTTTTAGTCCTCTATCTACATCGTTTTAAGTATAATTTCTGAAATTTAGAGGTATTAAAAAGGTTTTCCCCTTCATTCCCCACTTAGACTTTCAGAATATCAATCGTAGAACCCAGGTCACTTCTCTCAAGCAAGAAGTAGGGCTCTGGCCAGTTTGGAAGAAGTTCAATCTTTCTTCTTCGAGGATTTCTTATCTAGGTATGTAGAATTCAACAAGGGAATAGTTCTTCCTTGTGTCCCAAAATCTTCTCTATTTTTCCTTATCGGTTATAGCCACCTGATTACGAAATGAATGTTTTCGAACCAGACTTCTTTAAGATATCCAAGTGGAGATATTTCTCATGATTTTGCTACTCTATTATTCCCTATTTTTTAGAAATTTGTGGAAATTGTATCTAGTGGAATGATTTAGCCTAGTTCTTAGTTTAGTGAAATTTAGAATCTTGCGTGTTTGACCAGTTTCCCTGTAGCTTAATTCTATCAGTTTTTAGATCCCCATATTGTTAGTGTATGTGGAAAATATAGTCGAGATACAAATTAGTCCGATCTTAAATCGAGATTAGTTACTCGGTATTGTCCAAAGCTGGCAGCTGATCAGTTTAACTACAGTCAATTCTTAAGGGTTAATGGTGCCTCCCAGTTTCAGTATTAGACTCAATTATTAGATTTTATTGGTTCTCTAGACGGTTACGACACTTCTAGATAAGCAGCTCACGACCCGATATTATAACCCCAGCTTCATAGTACCGTTGTTCTTGAGACGGTTACAACGCTTCCAGATAAGCTTAACTCTAACCAATCTTAGAACACCGTTATAGAATCCGGTCCGATAAAGGCTCTCAGGGTACATTCCCGAGATAGAGTATTCTGACTTAGTATTGGGCCCCAATTTGAGCTATCATCTTAGTAGTCAGTATAGGACTATCCGGTTAAGTAGGACTTAGCACCGAGAACGGGCGGGGTTCAGCGCACCCCGGAGTTCCCAGAACTACGTTACCGTAGGTTATTTTTTATTGGCCATATGGCCCCAATCTTGATTACCAGTTCATGCCTTTTATACCCTGGCATGGTATATTGGAGTCCTATAGATGTAGTGTATACATCAGACTCAACGTCTAGCTCACGTGGCAATATGTTAGTTATAGACTCTCCCACGGTTGTACGGTGTCTGATTAGCTCGCTCGAATAGTTTGATTACTTTCTGTTCAAAGATCGAATTATTACAGTAGTTTAGATTAGTATCTCAAATTTGACATGTGTTTGACCATCAGACAGGGAGATTTAGACCATCTCAATATATTTCAGTTTAATTAGTTTCAGCATTTCCAGTTGGTCATTGCATGTCATTATAGTTCACTTATTTTATTCTCCATGTTACGATTTTCCCTCTTACTCCAGTACATTCGAAGTACTGATACATACCTTCTATATATCATTTTATAATACAGCAGGTTCTCGATCTCCAGCACCGTTGTAAATCTTCTAGGAGTTAAAAGTTGCGCCGAGTGGTGAGTCCTAAACCTTTGAGGAAGGTGTTTATTTTCCTGAGTTAATTTTCTTTAAGTTAGACTTAGAGTTAGTTGGGGGCTTGTTCCAGCAACTCATCAGATTGATGTCTTTTAGACACAGACGCAGATTCAGATTTTTTTAGTTTTGTTTTGGTTTTTTAATTTTAAAAAATTTATGATTTAGTTCTTCTTCGTGAATGGGTTTTACTATTTTAAAGCTTCCACTATATTTACTCAGATTACCAATGTTGTGACTAGACCATGGGTTGACTTTAGGTTACTTGTGACTCAAGTACCGTTTCTCGTCAAGAGTATAGACTCGGGTCATGACAAACTTAGTTTGGAAGCTGAGTTTAGAAGTATCCGAGATGTTTGAAAGTCGTGTCGAGTAGATTCCTTTTCATGGGTGTGAATCACGCCATAGTTATGATGGGGAGGCTACGAGACGTTATTAGGAAAACTCCATTTTATTCCTTCTTTTTGCTTAATAGTCCCGTTGAAGTTTCAATTCCAGAAGCGTTCTCCTAACTCATGTGCATTTCGTTTTAGTGAAATCATGCACACCGAGAGATGTGGTAATGGAAGGGCCGGGAACACTCACTGACCTACCCCACTAGCTCAACAGTCCTCAGGATGACCTAGTTTCCTCCGCAGAGTTTAGAGCGGCAATCTAGCTTCTCGCATAGATAGTCACGAAGCAGGTGAACCCGCGGTGGTTTGATCAATACTAATGGGTCACAGCAGCTACTCGGGTTTAGGACTTCACCCGGATGAACCCTTTAGCCTTCCATGGATCTAAGGGGAGAGGACCACAGGAGTTCATGGATAGTATTGAGAAGATACCGAATTATGGGTGTTAGCTCCTATGAGTGTTGACACAGCTGCCTAACAACTAAAAAGGGTAGCCCAAATCTAGTACGATCAGTAGAAGGAGAGACCAGCGGGAGCAGGGCCAGTGGAGTGGGAGGTTCACAACTGCCTTCCTGAGCCCAGATTCTTCCCTAGGAGTTCAAGGAGGCTAAGGTGGCAGAATTTATGAATCTGAAACCGGGCAATTAGATGATGAAGAAGTATGCCTTTTTGAGTTCACTTTCGATTTTCTAAATATGCTCTGGAGATGGTAGCCGAGTAAAGGCTCGCATGCTGAAGAAGTTCGTTAATGGGTATCAAACTTTGTCCTCAGTACAGGACTATGAGTGCTTATTAAAGATATTTATCTCTCCAGCCTCATCGTTCATGCCCAGCAAATTGAGCGAGAAAAACCAGACTTGGAGCGAGAGAACAAGAGGGCAGGTTGGCCAATCGATTATGGCCACTAGAGTTCTGGCGGTAGTAGCTGCCTAACAACAACAACAAGGACTCCAACACCCACTTCAGCCAGCACCCTATTTTTCGATCCCGCAAGGATCGGAGGGGTAACATCTGAATCACAATCCCGGAGTCACAGCGCCAACAACTGCTACCCATCTTTCCCTAAGTATGGAAAGAACAATCCAGGAGAATTCCCCAGGGCCGAGAGGGTTGCTTTGGGTGTGGAAAGCTTCGTCATCGGCAGAGAATGCTTGTTAACAGGACGGGGAGATCTCAATCCACCACTTGCGCATCGACTTAAGCCGACCACTTGACTAACACTTCGGTATGAATGGTGGCCAGCGCTAAAACCATTTTAGGCTTTGTCCTCTCATCAGAATTAGGAGAGCTCACCTAACGTGATCATGGGTACGTTATGCCTTTCATCCTCTAGATGTGTATTCCCTACTAGATCAGAGCCACACTATCATTCGTGACTCCTATGTAGTTGTCCAGTTTGATATCAAACCTGAAGTCCTCTCAAAACCAATCTCAATCTCCACCCTAGTTGCTAAGTCAGTTAAGGTATCGGGTGTATAGAAACTGGCCGGTCTCAATCTTGAATAAGGTAATTCCAGATGATCTTGTAGAGTTAGACATGGTTGACTTTGACCTCATTCTTGGAATGGATTGGTTACATTCGTGCTATGCCTTAGTATTTGTAGAACTAGGGTCGTCAAATTTTAGTTCCCTAATGAGCTAATTTTAGAGTGGACATGATGATTCCAGCGCCTAAGGGTAGGTTTTATTTCCTACCTTAAGGCCATAAAGCTTGTTACTAAAGGGTGTGGTATCATCTAGTTCGGGTCAAAGATCGCTCCAGAGACCGCGACTATTTAGTCGGTTCAGTTATCAACAGGTTCCTAATGTGTTTCTGGAGTCCTGTAAGCGGGAATAAGACTTCAGCATAAACCTTCTCCCGCACATTCATCCCATCTCCATCCCTCCTTACAGAGTGGCTCAGGCTGAGCTTAAGGAGTTGAAGGAGCAGCTAAAAGAGCTCCTTGGTAAGGGTTTCATCAGGCCCAATATCTCTCCATGGGGGTGCTCCGGTATTATTCGTGCGGAAGAAGGAAGGGTATCCTCAGAATATGTATCAACTACATCAGTTGAATAAGGTCACAATTAAGAATAGATACCCCCTACCTAGGATTGACGACTTGTTCGATCAGCTTCAAGGAGCCAGTTGTTTCTCCAAAGGTAGATGTCGGGTGAAGTGCCATCGGCTAAGATTCGAAGAGTATGACATACTAAAAATAGCTTTCCAGGACTGCAGTATGGTCACTACGAATTCATGGTTATATCCTACGGACTGACTAATTCCCCTGCATCTTTCATGGACACAGTGGACAAGGTTTTCAAGCCATATCTAGACATGTTCGTCATTGTATTTATTGACTACATTCTAGTAGCTACATTCTAGTATACTCAAGAAGCGAGGAAGAACATGATAACCATCTGAGGATAGTGCTATAGACGCTCAGAGATTGCCAATTGTTCACTAAGTTTAGCAAATGTGAAATTCTGAGTTGAAAGTCTGTGACTTTCCTTGGTCACATGGTCTCGGGCAAAGGTATTCAGGTAGATCCTCAAAAGATAATAGTGGTGAAAGACAGCCTGAACATACTTCCACAATCGAACTCAAGTTGCTTAGGTCTAACAGTTATTACCAATGTTTTGTGGAAGAGTTTCTCCTTTATTGCATCTCCTCTGACTAAAGTTGACTCAGAAAGGTGAAATTTCAGTGGTCAGATGCAGGAGAGAAGAGTTTTCCAAGAGTTAAAGACTCGACTAACTATCGCTCGAGTGCTAACCTTTTCGGAAGGGACAGATAGTTCGGAGTATATTGTGACGCTTCCAGAGTTGGACTTGGTTGCGTTATGATGCATCTGGTAAGGTGATAACTTACACCTCCAGACAGCTCAAGAGTTGATGAAAAAAACTATCCGACTCATTACACAGGTTGGCGACGGTAGTGTTTGCGTTGAAAATATGGAGCACTACCTTTATGGGGCTCATTGGATATTTTCATTGATCACAAGAACTTTCAGTATGTATTCAGTCGAAAGATCTAAATCTTTTGTTAGAGAAGATGGTTGGAGCTGCGAAGGGACTACGGCATAAGTGTGTTGTGCCACCTAGGCAAAGCCAATGTGTGGTGGCTGATGCGCTAAGTAGGATGTCTAAGGAGAGCGTGGCTCATGTTGAAGAGAGAAAAGGAACTGGCAAGAGATATTCACAGGTTAGCTCAATTGGAAGTGCAGTTGGTTGAATCTGACTAAGAGCGAGTAGTGGTGTAGAGTGGATTAGATTCCTCGTTGGTAGTTGAGATTAAGTCAAGGAAGGATGAAGATCCCACACTTCTTAAGCTGAAGGAGGAGGTTCTCGAAAAAGAAGTGGAGGCTTTCTCCCAAGGAGATGGTGTACTCCGTTACCAAGGTAGACTATGTGTGCAAGATGTGAGAGACTTTGAGACAGTAGATACTGGCTGAAGCACAGGATTTGAGATGTTCTATCCACCCAGGTGCTACTAAGATATATCGTGACTTACGGGATATTTACTGGTGGAACGGCATGAAAAGAAGAGACATTGTGAATTTGTAGCTAAGTGCCCGAATTATCGGTAGGTCCAAGATGAAACATCCAGAGAACTTTGAGAGTATGACTCAGGATATCATTATACCCCGCGTGGAAATGGGAAGAGTGAATATGGATTTTATTAGAGAAGTCTACCTCGGACACGTCGGCAGCATGATGACTCAATCTGGGTGATAGTAGACTGGATGACCAAGTCCAGCAATTTCCTCCCAATCAAAATTACAGACTGAAATTTGAGGACTTATGCTAGGCTATATATCAAGGAGTTGGTCGGACTGCATGGGGTGCTGTTGTCCATTATTTCAGATAGAGGCCTAGTTCACCTCTCATTTCTAGAAGTCATTTCAAGGACTTGGAGACAGGTCTGACTCAGCACAGCTTTTCACCCACAGACAGAAGGACAAGTTTAGCAGACTATGCAGACCTTGGAAGATATGAATAAGGAAGCGCGTATAATCGATTTTAAGGAAGTTGGGATGATCACCTACCTCTCATCGAGCTTGCGTACAACAACAATACCACTCCAGTATCCAGATTGCCCCCGTTTGAGGATGAAAATTGGATTCATGTAACAGGAGAAAGATTTCCATTCCTTAGCCGGAAAGATATGTGGCCATGAAAGAGGGATTAAGTGGAACAGAATTATTTGGGTGGTAAGTGGTGAAACGCTTGTTTCTTCCATATTTTGGACCTTAGCTCCCTGGAAGAATATGTTACTACTGGCTACGGAAAAATTGAAATCTTAGATCAAAACACTATGTATCGATGGTATGAACTGCCTAAACAAGAATTCTTGAACAGCTTAAACAACCAATTCGAATATTCGACCAAGAAATGTTAGGATTCTCTTTCGGATAGGCCCCTGAAAGGAGAGAGAGGAGGCTGGAATGCCAACAGGCGTCTATTATATTGAATTTGCCCGATAGTCCCTATTTTGAGACGAATTATATGGTAGGAGGTGTAGATCTCCTATAGGAGTGGTGGTTTGAGGTTCGTGAAGCTGCCCTGATAGGGCTAGACTCGGTTCATGAGGCTATGCAGAAACTACAACTTATCAGGAAGTTGCTTTGCTTACAAATATCAAGGAGAAACTATGCTGATGTGAAGAGAAGAGAGTTAGAGTTTGTAGTGGATGATTGGGTTTATTTGAAAATTTCACCCATGAAAGGGATGATGAGGTTTGGGAAGAAAGGAAAACTTCGATCAGGGATATGTAGGACCCTACAAAATTCTGAAGCGAATTGGCAATGTGGCATATGAGTTTGAAATACCTCCTGAGTTAGCATCTGTGCACCGAGTGTTCCATGTGTCACTATTGAAGAAGTGCACCGGTGATCCAATTTCAATTGTGCCACTAGGCGGTGTGGGAATAAAAGATAGTCTCTTACGAGAAGAGGGTCTAATTTATATCCTTGACAACCGAGGTTCATAAGCTGAGAAACAAGAAAGTCACTTCGGTAATAGTTTTGTGGAGGAACCAGCTAGTTGAGGGAGCCACATGGGAAGCAGAAGTAGACATGATGGCCGAGATATCTCCTTATTCCCTTCCGAGATTCGGTTCCAGCATTGTACTAAATCCTCCTCAGTACTCCATTAAGTTCGTACTCATCAACTCTATTCCGGATCTGCAATGTGCATTCTAGTTGCATCAGCTCTTTTAGCATGGTTAGTCATTCCGGAGTCAGTTACTCCTTCAAAAACCAGCTCATAGTCTTAGTCTAGAATTGCAGCTCTTTTTATAACTTTTTGTGTTTTATCCTTCATTCGAGGATGAATGATCCCAAGGGAGATATTGTAACACCCTGAGAAACTTTTTCTACACTAGACTCCAGACCTTGCAAGAAAGTTCTAGAAAAAAACCAAAAAAGTTTACCTCAGGAAGGTTGAGACAAAAAGTCGTGGTCAGCTCCAATGACTCGTTGTGTCGATTGTGGTCAGTAGTGTTTGGTCTCTAGGGAACCCATGAGACAAGGAAAGACCCATTGTGAGAAAAATAGAGTCGTCCTATCAGTCATTGGTCCCAAGATAAGGAATCCCTTTTACAGGACTCACATGACTCAACTAACGACTCGTTATTTGATACAATGACTTGTTGTGTGTGAGTTATTGGTGACAACCCTAGAAATATCAATGATGACGAGTGGAAACAATTGACACATTGTGTACCACAATGAGTTGTTGTCACCACCCATTGTATCAAGTTTGAGGAACTTTTAGAAATTTTCAGTGAAAGTAACGACTGGACATAACGACCTGTTGGTTCAAACAATGAGTCATTATACGGGCCGTTGCTAGAGGCGTCAGACTTTCTCGTCCAGTGACAATGGGGAGGAACCAACGACTCATTCGTTCATCCAACGGGTCATGGTATCCCCCGTTGCCATACCTAGTGAGCCCACCACACAGGCAGTAGAGCCACAACAACAACTGGTCCCAGCTTGAGTCATGCTCTAACCAACATCTCATTGAGTGACCTGTTGGTTCCTTGTCGGTTTGTTTCCAAATTTTTATTCTAGGGAAATTTTAAATTTCCCACTATTCAATCCCTAAACTGTATGTTTAAGTATAATCTCATAGAATTTAGAGGATTAAGCAGTTTTCCCTCATTCCCCACTTAGACTTTTAGAATATCGATCATAGAAGCCCGAGTCCCTTCTCTCAAGCAAGAACTAGGGCTCTTGGACGGTTTCAGAATTTCAATATTTCTTCTTTAGGGATTTCTTATCTAGGTATGTGGGAATTGAACAAGGGAATAGTTCTTCCCTTGTGTCCCCAAAATCATCTCTATTTTTCCTTATCAGTGCAGCCCTTTGGATTCGAAATGTAAGTTTTGAACCTTACCTCTTTAAGATTTCCAAGTGAAATATTTCTCATGATTTTACCTACTTTATTATTCCTAATTTTAGAAATTTTTGGAAATTGTACCTAGTAGAATGATTTAGCCCTAGTTCTCAGTTCAGTGAAATTTAGAATCTTGCGTGTTGGACTAGTTTCCTTGTAGCTTGATTCTATAGGTTTGAGATCCCCATATTGTTGATGTATGTGGAAATTGTTGTTAGATACATATTAGTCCAGTCTCAGTCGGATTAGTATATTCAGTATTTGTCCAGAAATGTTTGCTGATCAGTTTGACTATAGTCAGTTCTTGAGTGTCAGTGGTGCCTCCTAGTTTTCAGTATTAGGTCGGTTATCGGATGTCAATGTTTTTCTAGACTGTTATGACACTTATAGATAAGTAGCTCTGACCAGTCTTAGAGCCACAACTTCATGTTACAGTTTTCTCTTTAGATGGTTACGATGCTTTCAAATAAGCAGTTCTGACCAGTCTTAGAACACCAATTACAGAATTCGGTGCGATAAGACTCTCAGGTTACTTTGAGATAGGTATTCCTGACTTAGTCTTGGCCTAATTTTGAGCGATCAACTTAGTAGTCAGTCTAGGACTATCAGTGGGGTAGGAGGTAGCACCGAGCAGACTGGGGTTCCAGCACTTTTAGGTTCCCAGAACTACACTGCCACCGTGGAAGTTATTTTTATTGGACTTATATTACGCTATAAATGTGATCACTCAATTCACGCCTTTATACTGTGGCAAGAGTATATTGGGTCCTACCGATAGGTGTATACATCCAAACTCCACGTCTAACTCGTGTGGTTATATGTCATTTACAGACTCTCCCACCATTTAGTACAGTCTCAATTAGCTCGGCTCGAAGCAGTTTCGAATTACTCGATTCCAACACATTAGTTCATATCGATATCTTAAATTTAGTGCATGTCTTTGACCATCAGAAAACTTTATTTTGACCATCTCCAGTTATTTTAGTTTATTCAGTTTCAGGCATGTTAGTTGGTCATTGCGAGTCATTACGGTTAATTATTTTATTCTCCGTGTTATGTTATCTCGGGCAAAATAACATGCTCCAGTGATGCTTTATAACTTAATTTAGTCTTGTTTAGCTAATTAATTATATACATTTTTATGTGATTTTATATAAATGTGAATATATGTACTAACCAACATGATTACTTCTTGTTTTGTAGGTTTAAATGAATTTGAGGAACTAATTTATAAGTTGGTGAAGTAGAGGAACGGAGTCGGGAGCAATTTGCAAAAGTTGGCAAGAAGCATGCCTTGACAAGGCTGGCCATGCCAGGCAGCGTGCCATGCTGTGTGTGTCGCATAGCACCGTGCCATGCACCCATGCCAGGCGCGAGAGAAGGTAGCATGCGGGGAAGGCGACCTGCGCGCCCAGCACCGTGCCACCAGGCGACCTGCGCCAGCATCATGCCATCGCGCTTCATGAGCAGCGTGCCACATCATCCATCGCGGCATGAGCTACCTAGGAGCGATTTTTGTTGATTTTCAGTATTGCCTCCACATTACCGTGTTACCCGGAGGCGTGCTCCACGATACACTCCGTGACACGGAGCCATCCCAGCAGGCGTAATTTTACGATTCTCATTTACTATAAATCGGTCCCTTAGCTTCTAAAATCATTTACCACGATTTTATTCTGGGGGAAAACCACCTAGGGTGAAGGGAAAAGTGGGAGAACTCACCTAGGGTTTGTCAGAATTCCCCTTCTCTTCTACCAATTCTTATGATTATACTTTACCAATGTTTTCTTGTAATTTTACAAACTTAAATGGCTAGAACCCTTCCTCTAGGGTTGAAGCCATGAGTTATGATTGTGTTGTTATGAAATTGTGGTGGAATTAAGCTATTGATTGTTGTTTTGTCTTTCATTCTGAATTATTGGGTTTTTTTATGATTGATCACCATGGCTGCCCGTTAAACTTAGGCAAATGCTTGAAAGCATTTACAGGCGAAACGAGGAGAATGTAGGGAGCATGGTTGTATCTAACGGTATAATTTGTGTTATAATAGAAATATACCTAATACCTTGCTTGGTTGATAAAACGGGATGAGTTAGGCACCGGCTTACATTTATCACATCACCACTCGACGAAGTAGTTGCGTAGCTAAGTTGAGTCGAATGATTAGAAGTATGAGAGTCTCTAATCATATCCACGTAAACCACATCCACGTAATGAATTGCTTACGAACTAGAATTGTATCCTCGCTCACAATGTAGTAGTGAGGCTGGTTTGTCGTGTTTAGAGGTTCGAAAGGACATGAACATGCGAATTCCTAATTATGTGAGATGACGATTATTGAATTTCATACTTAACCATTGCAATTCCAGTAGTACATGATTATCCGGCTTTGGCTATATATTGCTCCTTTAGTGAATTCAGAATATTTCGTTTACCACAATTAGACTTAATTAAACTCCCTCGAAAACTTTTATAATCAACATTTTGGTATTTAATATCACACTTGAACTTGATAGTTAGCTGAATTGACCCAATCCCTGTGTGGTTTTGACATTCCGGTTCTTCAAAAGAGCCACTATATTGCTGCATGACCCATACTCTTGTGGGGCACATCAAGTTTTGCGCCGTTGCTGGGGACTCGGTGAGATTTTGATAATTAATCTGTTTTTGTGTGATTTCTAAATTTCCTTAATATTGAGAAACTTGGTCTTAGTGTGATTAATTGCAGGTGATAGGTTGTCTTGCCCAGCTGGCTAAGAATAGAGAGCTTGTGGAACCGTTGCTTGAACCTGAATGTCAAATCAGCATTTTACGAAGGTAGCTCTAGAGCAAAGTTGAAGAGACTTCAGAAAAGGTACAACAACAACCACCCACAGGACAAGCACAAGTGTCACCAGAAACAGTAGCAGCCAAACCGGTTCGCGAAGTGGAACTCCCTGGCGACTAATGTGAACTCTGACATCAGTAAACCAGGCCTGGAGGAACTTTTGAGCTTACATAGAACATGGTGCAACTGTTACATTCTAGTGTTCAATTCACCGGAATGGCATATGAGGACCCACAGCAGCACTTGATCACGGGAAAAATATAGGTCCCGTGATCGCTTTTTATAACTTAAATTAGTCGTGTTGTCTAAGCTATTTGATACATTTTCATGTGAATTTATATAAAAGTGAAGATATGTGCTAACCAACATGATTAGCCTTTGTTTTGTAGGTTTTTGATGACTTTGAGAGCTGAATTCATGAGTTGGTGAAGTTAGGGCTTGGAGAAGGAATAAACACGAATGTCGGCAAGAAGGCCCAAAACAGCCCACCTGCGCGTCGGCCACATGCCACGGCAGGCAGGCTGCCAAGACAGCCCTGCGCGTTGGCAGCGTACCACGGCAGGCAGTAGCTCTGCGACCAAGGTGGCGCCAACAGCGCTGCCCAAGCAACTGCCACGTTGCCATCGCGGCAGGTACGCCGAGCCGATTTTGAGGTTGATTTCCCGAGCTTTCGCGTGCCTCCCGTGTCCGCGGAGGCAGTGCTCCCTGATACACTCCATGACACGGAGCCGTTCCACGACAGGCCAAATTAAGCACGTTTTTCCATTTTACTATAAATAGGACCCTTAGCTCCTAATTCCATTTGGTCACGATTTTATTCAGAAAAACTGCTTAGGAGTGAAGGGGAGAGTGGGAGAACTCATCTAGGGTTTATCAAATTCCTTCTCATCTACCAATCTCATGTAAGTATGTAGTTGGGAGTAATTAATAGTAGTTTGAGTAATTTTACGAACATGCATGGCAAGAACCCTTCCTCTAGGGTTGAAGCCATGGATTATGATTGTAATTTTTATGATATTGTTTGGAGTGATTATTGATTGTTATTTTAGATCTTGCTTGCCTTCTGATTTGTTGGATTGTTTTTATGATTGACCACCATAAAAGCATATTTGTTAACTTGGGAAATAAGCATTAAGGCATTACCTAGGTAAGGACATGAGAATGTGGGGAGCATGAAATAATCTCGGGAGAGGTTCCGTGTTTGGATAGAAATATACCTAACACCTTGCTTGGATTAACACACGGGGTTATGAAAGACCAATTTGGGATGTCCCATCACCACTCGAAGAAGTAGTTGTGAGCTAAGTTGAGTTAAATGGTTAGGCATGCGAAAGTCCTAATGTTCCCGTAAACCACAACATAATGATTGCCCACGACTAGAAAATTAAACTCCTCGCTCACAATGATGCAGTGAGGCTAGATTGCCGTGTTAAGAGGCTCGGGCCATGAACATGCAATTCCAGTTATGTGAAATAACAATTGATAGTCCCATACTGATTCCATTGCAAATCGTATTATCGCATGATTATATGGTTTTAACTCTATGTTGCTCCTAGAGCACTTTCAGAATATTTTGTTGACCCAAACATAGACTTAATTTATCTAAATCGAAAATGTCTATCACCAACACTTTAGGTATTTAAAAGATCAAACTAAAAATAGATAGTTAGAGGAATAGGTCCAGTCCTGTGGGTTTGACATTCCGGTTCTTAAAGCCACTATGTGCACACGGCCGTACACTTGCGGGCTCATCAAGTTTTGGCACCGTTGCGAGGAGACTCGGCAGTTTTGATAATTTATCTATTTTTGTGTGATTTAAATTTCCTTGCAAGTGTTGAGAAACTTGGTCTTAGTTTGTCTATTTGCAGTTGACAGGTTGTCCTGCCGAGCTGGCTAGAAATAGAGAGCTTGTGGAGCCGTTGCTTGAACCTGAACGTCAAACCAAGCTGCAAGGAGGCTAGCTCTAGAGCATAAGGCGAAGAGACTTCAAGAAAAGGTACAACAACAACCACCCAGCGGGACAAGCACGGCTTTATCGAAGCAATGGCAGCAAGACCCGTTCGCGAAGTGGCCATCCCACTAGCGACGAATGTGACCTCTAGTATCCGTAAGCCGGAGCCTGGAGAACTTTGAGCAAACAGATATGGTGCAGAAGCTGACCCATTCTAGTGGTCAGTTCACTGGAATGGCACATGAGGACCGCAGCAGCACTTACAGAAGCTTTAGAATCAGTGACATTCGTCCCCACCAGTGTGTCACAGATTATGTCCGATTGACCCTCTTCCTATTTTCACTATTGGAAGAGGCGAAGTGGCTGAAGGCTGAGCCACCAAACTCCATTACTTCATGGGATGACTTGGCCAGAAAGTTCCTTATCAGTTAACTTTCCTTGAGGCAAGACTGCAAAGTTGAGAAGTAGAGATACTCAGTTTCAAGCAGAAGCCTGATGAGAACATGTATATGGCTTGGGAAAGATTCAAGTCATTGTTGAGAGACTGTCCCCATCATCGGCAATCAAATGAAGTGCTGGCCCATACCTTTGTAGAAAGTCTAGACCCACACAATAAAATATTACTAGACTGCGCAGCGGGTAGGCAAGCCTTGGAGAAGACGTATGATGAGTTGTACACTTTGTTGAACAGAATTGCAAAAGGAAATCCAGAGTGGCACATTGAATCATCGATAGGTGCAGGAAAGAAGGCGGGGTTGACGAAGCGGAGGTTTGGGTGCGCCCAGCACGGTTAGCTTCGTTTCAACATCAAATGTTGACTCAGTTCAATAAACTGAGTATACACCAACACCAGGAGCCGGAATTAATGCAGTTCAACAAGCTCCTAGTTGGTGTGAAATTTAATGGTAATAATCGGCACAGCGAGAATCTTGTGGAGCCAATTTGGAATCAGTCAATTTTGGGGAATGTGCAAAGAATTAGAATTTTGAAACAACTCCAATAGAAATTGGCAAGGCCACCAATTCTTCTTGGGGTGGAAACCAAAAGCAGAATTTTATACAGCAACCTCAACAACATAAGTATCGGCTTAAATTAAACGGGTGATGGGCATAGTAGCGGCCGCATTGAGAAACACTGCAGAAAATTATGGAGACCCAGAATCAGTGAGCGGAAGATTAGGCGAGGATGGCAACAGACTTAATGAATCAGCAAGTAGCCACCCACAATCTTGAAAAACAAGTGGGTCAAATAGCATCTGCTCGAATATGAGGCCGCAAGAGATTACCAAGCGACGCAGATCCTAACCCCAGGCGAGATCAATGCCATCAGTCTTAGAGCGGGAAGGCAGTTAGCTGTTGCAGTGCCTAAAGAGTTGAGAAAAAGAGAGTGCAGCCCGGAGTTGGTAAGACAAGGACCATGTACCGATAATGGAGAAAATCAAAGTGCTGGGCAACAAAATGTGCAACCTTCATTGCAACCAGCACAAAGACCACCACCACCATTCCCTCAAGAAGTCAGAAAGAGCAAGGAGGAGTGTTTCAAGTTCTTTGAGAGTTTCTAAAAGAACTTCACATAATTGCCTTTATTGATGTCTGGCGAGGAATGCCCAAGTATGCTAAATACTTGAAGGGCGTGATGGCGAACAAGAAGTTGGGTGGTGGATGTCCGGACATAGCAGCGGCCAAGGGTGCGGTCAAGGTATTGAAGTAAAATGCCAAAGAAGCTCAAAGACCCCAGGAGTTTTACCCTCCCCATACAAATTATTAGAAAGCTGAAGTGCTACGAGCTTTGGGTGACTTAGGGGCAGCAGTTGATCTAATGCCCCTATCCTTGTCCAACACCTTGGGGTTGGGAAGACCGAGACCGACAAGGTTGATGTTGCAGGGCGGGCGACAAGTCGCAGTGACACCTGATGGAATAAGAGACATTCTCATCAAAGTAGGTAAATTTATTATACCTGCTGATTTTATTGTTTTAGATTTTCAGGTTGATGATCGGGTACCCTAATCTAGGACGGCCATTCTTGGCCACCGAAGGAAAGCGGTGATTGATTTAAAGAAGGGACCCTGAAAATGAGGGTCGAGGATGAAGAAGAAACCTTCCGTGTATACCAAGAAATAAACCCACCAACACACTATAGAAACCTTTGTCAGGTAAGTGTGTTGGCGGAAGGATGAAGTGTGGGGTGGAGGATTCCACCAGTGCGCGGCAAAGGCAATATCAGAGTGTTCGGCCGAGTCGATAAAGGGCTTCAGAGTGAAGAAGTTGAAGAGGAGGAACAGAGTGGAGGCTGTATCCTCTAAACAACAAAAGAAAGGGAGATGGTTCGAAAGAGAACCCAGGATGAGGATGTCTTGAACAGGACAGTCCACGTCGTGCCTGACGTAAATAAGCTGCTTAGGGGCTTGGCAAAGGTACCTCAGAGTACACGTTGGAATTTTGATTTTTGTTTTGATTTTGTTATTTTTAATTTGTTTGTTTGTGTGTTTTTGGTGAAAGTTAGGCACAGGTAGAGGGAAGTCTGTGCCCTCAGAGGAGGAAGCTAGGAAGCATGGAAGAGAGGAAAAGAGGAGTGTGGGGTCGACCACCCGATTATTGCAAATAATTGGAAAAACATGCTACTAGCTAGGCCTAAAGGCCTCAGGAGTATTTCTCACCCTCTTAAAGTGTTAATTTGATGCTATGGGGACGCCATGATTTAAGTGTGGGGTGAAATTTCAATGAAATTTAAATTTTTGTGCTTGACAAATTGTTGGTGAATGTAATGCTTGTGTGGAAAAATTTGAATTTTTTTTTTGTGAGTCAAGCATGGCTTCATCACTCGTTAGTTTTCTTTTCGGTTCTTTTTCGACAGAGTGTTTTGAACCGAAGAATAAAATTTTATTTTTATTTTTTTATTTATTTTATTTGTGTTGTACATAATGTTTTTAGTCAAAGTTAGGGCCCATTTCCGACAATGGATGGATAGCGACCGTCTTGAAAATTAGTCGATAGATGTTGGCTTTTTGAAACCATAGCTAAGTGATGCTTGATGTTCTTGTTATGTGCTGTATATGATTGTGAGAACAGAAATGTATTTCAGTGTTGAAGCATGCAAGTGTATAGCTTTGTTTAAGAATCTTAGGCTCTTGAATTTGACTCAATATGATTGAAGCAAGGTTTTGAATTCGTGTGATTAGCTGAGTTAGAGTCTGCTGAATGTGTCTTGAATTGAGCATGTGCAGTGAGTGTAATTTTAGTATTCTGTGCAATTATGGATTGTCTAGAACTTGCACGGTGTGTATGAAGCGAAATGAAGGATGTGTGGAATTGTAGGAGATGATTTAGGCATTTACTGATGAACACGATTTTTATCCCTCGTTTTACCTAACTTGAAAAATTAATCCTAGTTGGCCCATTGAGCCTTGAACCTATTCTTTATTAAGCTGCAACATAAGCTTACTCCGTTTCTTTCATTAACCTTGAATTTGACCACAGCTCCTAAGCGCTTGGAGAAGAAAAATGCGAAGAGTAAAGGTGAGGGGAGAATGAAAAGAAAGGAAAAGTAGATTGTAGAAGTTGAGGAAAGGAAAAAGGTGCACTTGTGTAAAAGTGGTTGATCATCGTTAAGGAGTAAGAAAATAAAGTAATGAAATTATTCATAGAAACTCTTACTGACAAGTCCAAAGTGCCTAAATAAAAGGGGAAACAAAAGAGGAAAAAGAAAACCATCAAGGATAAAAAGGTGAAGTAAAGGAAGTTCGCCATGAGGCGTGATGTATTAAGCGCTTAGGAAAGATAGTCACTATTACTATGCATAATAGTACCTACCTGACTGATTACTTTACAACCTACAAAGTCCTACTTGATCTTACATTCATACACATCCTCAAATTAGTGAACTAAAACACTAGAGGGCAAGCTTATGGGTCATGACATGATGCATGTGAATTCTCTGTGAGAGTGAGTGTAATTCTTTTTTTTTTTATATACCCACACATGTTGTGATGTAAAAATTATTCTTGCGTGTGATTGGGTAACTCTCTTTCTGTGAGGCACATGTTTAATGAAGGATGTAATTCATGTGGGATTTCTTAATCGGTTGATTGACATGAGTTTGCTAAGATTGAGGAGTCGATTCGTGAGGTTAAGTCTTATGGTTGTAATACATAGCATGTTCTATTTTAACTTGTATCTTACATAATCATTATACCCGTAGCTCGAATTAACTTGCTAAATTAGTTATGTAGAGTCCCCATACGCATGATGTGTAAAAAGGACGAGGACGAACAAGACTTTAATGTAGGGTTGGTAATCACGGGAAAAAATATAGGTTCCGTGTCCTTTATAACTTAAATTAGTCGTGTTGTCTAAGCTATTTGATACATTTTCATGTGATTTTATATAAAAGTGAAGATATGTGCTAACCAACATGATTAGCCTTTGTTTTGTAGGTTTTTGATGACTTTTGAGGAGCTAATTCATGAGTTGGTGAAGTTAGGGCTTGGAGAAGGAATAAACACGTGAACGTCGGCAAGGAGGCCCCGACGGCCCACCTGCGCGTCGGCAACGTGCCCACGGCAGAGCGAGCTGCCCAAGAACAGCCCCTGCTTGGCGTTAGCGGCATGCCGCGGCAGGGTGGCTCCACGACCCAGAAATTGTGTAACGCTGCCCAAAGCAGCGTGCCGTTGCCATCGCGGCAAGGTGCTGCGAGGCCGATTTTCGGGTGATTTCGGTGACTTTCGTGATTCCTCCGTGTCACGGAAGCTGATGCTCCATGATGCACTCCGTGACATGGAGCGTTCCACGACAGGCCAAATTAGCACGTTTCCATTTACTATAAATAGGACCCTTAGCTCCTAATTCCATTTGGTCACGATTTTATTGAGAGAAAAACTGCTTAGGAGTGAAGGGGAGAAGTGGAGAACTCATCTAGGGTTTATCAAATTCCCTTCTGTCTACCAATCTCATGTAAGTATGTAGTTTAGGGGTAGATTAATAGTAGTTTGAGTAATTTTACGAACATGCATGGCAAGAACCCTTCCTCTAGGGTTGAAGCCATGGATTATGATTTATTTTATGATATTGTTTGGAAATTGGTGTGGTGTGCCGTCTTGCATTCTGATTTGTTGGTTGTTTTATGATTGATCACCATAAGCATATTTGTTAGCTTGAAATAGCTTGATAAAGGCATTACCTAGGTCAGGACATGAGAATGTGGGGGCATGAAGTAATCTCGGGAGAGGTTCCGTGTTTGGATAGAAATATACCTAACACCTTGCTTGGATTAACACACGGGGTTATGAAAATGCCAATTTGGGATGTCACATCACCCTCAAGAAAGTAGTTGTGAGGCTAAGTTGAGTTAAATGGTTAGACACACAAAGTCTAATCGTTTCCCGTAAACCACAACATAATTGATTGCCCGCGACTAGAAAATTAAACTCCTCGCTCACAATGATGCGGTGAGGCTAGATTGCCGTGTTTAGAGGCTCGAAAGACCATGAACATGCAATTCCAGTTATGTGAAATAACAATTGATAGTCCTATACTTATTCCATTGCAAATCGTATTATCGCATGATTATCTGGTTTTAACTCTATGTTGCTCCTAGAGCACTTTCCAGAATATTTTGTTGACCCAAACTTAGACTTAATTTATCTAAATCGAAAATGTCTATCACCAACACTTTAGGTATTTAAGACCACACTACAAATGAATAGTTAGAGGAATGGGTTCAGTCCTGTGGGTTCGACATTCCGGTTCTTTAATAGAGCCACTATATTACTTGCATGACCCGTACACTTGCGGGCTCATCAGCACTTGCAGAACTTTCTTGAGATTAATGACACGTTTGTCCCCACCCCGACGTGTCCACAAATTATGTCGAGACTGACCCTCTTCCCATTTTCATTGTTGGGAGAGGCAAAAAACTGGTTAGCTGAGCCACCGAACTCCATAACTTCAAGGAAAGACTCATTAGAAGTTCCTTATTAAATTCTTTCCGCCGGAAAAACTGCAATGTTGAAGTGAAATACTTGGTTTCAAGCGAAGCACGATGAGAATTTATATTTGGCTTGGGAAAGGATTCAAGTCATTATTGAGAGATTGTCCCATCACCAGAAATCAAATGAAGTGTTGGCTCATACCTTTGTAGAAAGTCTAAACCCACACTGAAAATGTTCCAGACTACTTGCATCGGGTGACAAGCCTTGGGAGAAGACGTATGATGAGATTGTACACTTTGTTGAACGAGAATTGCTCAAGGAAATCCGAGTGGCACAGCGAGTCATCGAGAGGGAGCAGGGGAAAAGGTCAGGGTTGATAAGGTTGATGGTATGAATGCCTTGGCAGCGCAGTTAGCTTTGTTCAAGCATTAGATGATGACTCGGTTCAACAAGAACTGAGTATGAACCAACAACGAGGGCCGGGTTAATGCGGTTGACCCAAGCTCCAAGTTGGTGCGAAATTTTTCAGTAACAATAGAATAATGAAGAATCTTTTGGAGACAATCCGGAATCGGTCAATTTTTTGGAAATGTACTGAAGAACAATCAGAATTTCGGACACAACTACAACAAGAATTAGCAGAGCCACCCAAATTTTTCTTGGGGTGAAATAAGCAAAGTGCTCCCGACAACCTCAACAACAGCGGTATTAGCAAAAAGGCAGAATGATGGTCGGTTGAGCGGCGGTATTGAGGAAACATTGCAGAAATCATGGAGACCCACAATCAGTTAGCGGAAAATCAGGTGAGGATGGCAACAGACTTAAAGAATCAGCAAGTGACCACCCGCAATCTTGAAAAACAAGTGGGTCAGATAGCAGCTACTCAAAACATGAGGCGTAGAGGGGATTACCAAGCGACCGCAGTCCTAACCCCGGCAGATCAATGCCATCGGTCTGAGAAGCGGCAAGAAATTTGTAATGTGTGCCAAAAGAAGAGAAAGGAGGTGCAGCCAAGGTTGGTTAGACATGGACCATCCTGAAACACGGGAAAATCAGAGTGCTGGGCAACAAAATGCACAAATCTTCATCACGGCCCGACACAAAGACCACCACCACCATTCCTCCAGAGTCGAAGAGCAAGGAGGAGGAATGCGTTAGAAAGGATTCTTTGAGAGTTTCAAAAGAACTTCACATGTTGCCTCTTATTGATGTTTTGCAGGGAATGCCTAAGTATGCTAAATACACGAAGGACGTGATGGCGAACAAAGTTATATTGGTAGATGTCTGACGTATTCTTGGCCGAGGAAGTCTTAGTCAAAGGTATTGAGCAAAATTCCAAGCTCAAAAGACAGGGAGTTTTACCATCCCCATACAAATTGGTAAAAGCTGAGGGTGCTACGAGCTTTGTGTGATTTGGGGCAGCAATTAATCTAATGCCCTTATCTTTATTCAACACCCTGGGTTGGGAAAACCGGATTAGTCGCGAGTGACACCTGATGGAATAATAGAGGACCTTCTCATCAAAGTAGGTAAGTTTATTATACCTACTGATTTTATTGTCTTAGATTTTCAGGTTGATGACCACCTACCCTTAATCTTGGGACGGCCATTCTTGGCCACCGGAGGAAACAGTGATTGATTTGAGAGCAGGGACCCTTAAAATGAGTGTCGATGATGAAGAAGAACTCTTCCGCGTATACCCAAGAAATGAACCCATCCACTACAGAAACCTTTGTGAGGTTAGTGTGTTGTTAGACGATAGTATGGGGGTGGAGAATTCAACAGGTCCATAGCCAAAAGGAAATGTCGAGTGTTCAGCCTGAGTCTGATAAAGGCTTCAAATTGTGAAAAAGTTGGAGGAAGAGAGGAGCAGTGGAAGGCACATTTCCTCTAAAAATCAAAAGAAAAGGAGATGGTTCTCGAAGGAACCCAAGTATGAGATGTCCTGAACAGGACAGTCCACGTCGTGCCGCGACGTAAAATAAGGCGCTGCTTGAGAGCAACCCAAGAGTACGACAGAGTAAAATTATGATTTTATTTGTTGGTGTGATGTTGTTATTTCATTGTGTTTGTGTTTTTGGTGGAAAAGTTTAAGCCGCAGTGGAAGGAAGTCGAGTACCGGGGGAAGAAGGAAGCTAAAAAGCATGGAATAGAAGAAGTGTGGGGTCAAACACCCACCTATGAGAACTTGAACGAAAGCATGCTGTGGCTAGGCATAGGCGGGAGTATTTCTCATCCTTTAAATTTTAATTTGATTCTGAGGACATACCATGATTTAAGTGTGGGGTGAGGAAAATTTCAAATTTTGTGCTTAATGATTTTTAGTGAATGTAATGCTTGTTACAAAATATTCGGAAATTTTTTTGTAAGTTAAGCATGACTTCATCACCGGTTGGTTTTTTCTTTTAGGTTCTTTTCCGGCAGAGGTCTTTGAACCGAAGAAGAATAAAAATTTTATTTTGTTTATTTTTTTCTTTTGAACCTTTAGCTAATTGTTCGTTTGATGTTCTTGTTATGTGCTATACATGGTTGTAAGATACAAGTGTGGTTAGTGTTGAAGCATGTCAGAAGTGTATAACTTTGTTTGAGGCACTTAGGCTCTTGAATTTGACTCAATATGATTGAAGCTTAATGTTGAATTCTGGTGATTAGCTGAGTAAGAGTCTGCTGAATGTGTCTTGAATTGAGCATGTGTCATGAGTGTAAGGTTTTAAGTGATACGTATATTGTGGAGTGTCTAGAACTTGCCTGAGTGTGTTTATAAAACGAAATGAAGGTGAATTGTGGGAAATGATTTAGGCATTCCTTTGAATGAGCCAATCCACACTTTACCTACCTTGAATAATTAATCCCTAGTTAGCCCCATTGAGCATAGGCCTATTCTTTGATAGCTGCAACATAGCTTAATCCTTTTTCTTTCATTAGCCTTGAATTTTATCCAAAACTCCTAAGCTTGAAAATCCGAAAGAAGTAAAGGAGTGAAAGAATGAAAAAGAGGAAAAGTAGCAAGTTGTAAAGAGATTGAGAAAAGGACAAGGTGCACTTGGGTGAAAATGGTTGATTATTAGTAGGGAGTAAGAAAACAAATTAATGAAAAGTTATTTATAGAACTCCTTACAACTAAGCTAAGAGTGCCTAAAGGGGAAACAAAGGAAAAGGAAAGGCACAAGAAAGAGATAAAGGTGAGAAGTAAGAGAAGGAAGTTTCGTAATGAGGAGGCGTGATGTATTAAAAGCGCTTAGGGAAGATAGTCATATTACTGGTCATAATAGCACCTACCCGTCCCTTAGCTACGTACAACCTAAAAAGTCTACTTGATCTTACATTCCTTACATCCTCAAATTAGTGGAGAGTAAAACACTAGGGAAAACTATGGGTCATTACATGAGTGCATGTGAATTCTTTGTAGTGAACGTAATTCTATTCATGTACCCACACATGTTGTGATTTAAAAAATTTTTGCACGTGAAAATGGGTAACTCTCTTGCCGTGAGGCACATGTTGAATGAGATATAATTCAGTTTGGATTTCTTGATCGGTTGATTTGCATGAGTTTGCAATGATTGAGAGTCGATTCTTGAGGTTAAGAAATCTTGCTTGAGTTGTATATCATTTCATTTATTAAATCGTACATGCTCCATGTTTAACTTGTTATCTCATATAATCATTATAGTCGTAGTTTGAATTGTCTTGCTAAAATTGAACATGTGTGAGTCTCCATATGCATGAGATGTAAAAGGTTTGTTCGAGGACGAACAAGACTTTAAGTGTGGGGATATGTGATCTCCGGGCAAAATAGCATGCCCGAGTGATGCTTCATAACTTAATTTAGTCTTGTTTAGCTAATTAATTATATACATTTTCATGTGATTTTATAAAAATGTGAATATATATACTAACCAACATGATTAGTTCTTGTTTTGTAGAGTTTTAAAATGAATTTGAGGAACTAATTTACATAAGTTGGTGAAGTAGAGAATAAGTCGGGAGAATTTGCAAAAGTCGGCACAGAAGCATGCCTTGGCAAGGCTGGCGCGCCAGGCAGCGTGCCACGCTGTGCGTGTGCCGCACCTGGCGCCGTGCCACGCCCATACCGAGCACGAGAGAAGGTAGCATGCAGGCAGGCGACCTGCGCGTCAGCATCGTGCCACGCCAGGCGACCTGCGCGCCAGCATCATGCCATCGCGCTGCATGAGCAGCGTGCCACGATGGCCATCGCGGAAAAAGAAGGCTGCCTAGGGGATTTTGTTGTTTCAGTGTGCCTCCGCGTGACCTCCGTGTCACAGAGGCCCAGTGCTCCACGATACACTCCGTGACATGGAGCTATTCCACATGAAGCAATTTTACACAATTCTCATTTACTATAAATCGGTCCCTTAGCTTCTAAAATCATTTTGTCACGATTTTTATTCTGAAGCCTCCTAGGAGTGAAGGGAGAGGTAGGATAACTCACCTAGGAGTTTGTCAAATTCCTCTTCTCTTCTACCAATTCTTGTAAGATGTTACTTTGCAATGTTTTCTTGTAATTTTACAAGCATGAATGGCTAGAACCCTTCCTCTAGGGTTGAAGCCATGGTTATGATTGTGTTTTTATGATATTGTGTTGGAATTAAGTTATTGATTGTTGTTTTGTCTTGCATTCTAAATTATTGGTTGTTTTATGATTGATCAAAATAAAATATACATGTTAAGCTTATAGGCAAAATGCTTGAAAACATTTACCTAAGAAGCAGAACAAGAGAATGTAGGGAGCATGGTCGTTCTCACGATATAATTTGTGTTAGGATAGAAATATACCTAATACCTTGCTTGGGCGATAAGCCGGGATGAGTTAGGCACCGGCGATTTATCACATCTACTCGGAAGAAGTAGTTGTGCAAGCTAAGTTGAGTCGAAAAATTAGAAGTACGAGAATTCTCTAATCATATCCGCGTAAACCACATCCACGTAATGAATTGCCCACGAACTAGAATTAGCATCCTCGCACAATATAGTAGTAAGAGGCGTTTATCGTGTTTATAGGTTGAGCCATGAACAGCAGAGTATAATTATGGGAGACGACAATTGATAGTTCATACTTAACCATTGCAATTCGTAGTAGCACATGATTTATCCGGCTTTAGCTCTATTTTGTCCTTGGTGAATTAAGAATATTTCATTGAGCACAGTAGACTTAATTAAGCTTTCGAATAACTTTTATATCAAAATTTTTGATATTTAATATCACATAGACTTTGATATTAGCTGAATTGGTCAGTCCTGTGGGTTCGACATTCCGTTTCTTCAAAAAGAGCCACTATATTACTTGCCACGACCCATACGCCGCGGGGCACATCATTATGTTTCTCCTACTTTTCGAGTATAATCGAAGTACTGACGCATACCTTCTATGTTTTATCATTTTATGATATAGCTGTTAGTTCTCTATCTCAGCACCGTTAGTAGATCTTCTACAGGAGTTAGTTAGCACTAGTGGTGAAGTCCCCTCATCTTTCAAGGATGGTGTTTATTTTCCTTTAATTTTATTTCAGTTGGAGCTTAGTGTTAACTAGGGGCTTATCAGCAACTCATTAGATAGATGGCTTTCCAGACACAGACGCAAATTTTGATTTTCAATTTTGTTTTCAATCGTATAAAGCTTTATGATTTAGTTCTTCTTCATGAATGGGTTTTACTATTTTAGCTTCGCTATATGATATTACTAAAATTACCAGTGTTATGATAGACCATGTGTTAACTTGGGGTTACTTGTGACTCCAAGTACAGTGTCTCGTATAGGGTATAGACTCAGGTCATGACATTGCCGGACCTCTATGCTACTTCTGAATATTGAATTTGCTCGGATAGTCCTATACGCCCAACCAGATTGAGAAATGGTACAGGGATAGAAGGGGAGAGAGAGAGAGGGCCAAGGGGCCAAGGCGTAGGTTTGACTTCTCCCAACAAAGACCTAGTGAGCACCGTCAGCAGTCCACCAGAGATCTTCCCAGCCCCAGCCTTCTCTATGAGTGTGTCATCTAGATCATTTTTGATTAGATGGGACATTAGGCTATAGAAGGCCATAGTAAGCGAGACATGAGACACAGCCTTCTTGAGTAGTAGAGTGTACTTGAACCGTGGGCAGTGTTTAGCGAGTAAGGTCTTGCTTGTTTCGGCGTGGCAAACCCAGCCACAGACTTAGGGATTGCCCCTTGGCCAGATAGGGTCATGATAGGACCCAAGGCCCAGCTTCTAGTTCAGCAGCTCCACTAGCACGCCTAGCTCAGCAATGGGCATCTACTAGTATAGGTGGTTTAAAGAGAATAATAACTAAAAGAAATGATTAGAATTGTGTTTTAAAATCAAATTTAAAACTACTGGTTTTTGTTCCCCAGGTTCATAACTGCTCAGAGTATACACCAGAAGTGATCAATTCCAATGCTTTACTCATAGGACTGATAACTGAAGTTCATGCAAACAATTTGGTTCATCCTATTGGATGACTATACTCAATCACGGAGTCCATGTCTTATGAGCGAGAATGAAAACAAATCGTTATCAATTTTTCCCAAATATAACTATCCTGCGACTACAACTCAGAAATTAATACAATAATCATCAAAACCAAGGCTTTTGTTGTAATTCTCTTTTCCTAATCTCTACCTCTCGGGCTCAAGAAAGAAAAGAATTCGGGAAAGTCCTAACGTTGTACCGTTAAGAAATGTTAAAGCATGAAGAATACAATACAAGTTTTGCATTGGTTTTGAATCACTTTTGTGCAACCTAAACATTAATCCAGCATGGTTCCCACAAGCCTAGCTATAGAGGTTTTTCCAACTCTCATAGTTGCAAGGTTGTGATTGGTATTATGATTCAAATATTTAAATCAATATAAAATCGTGTGTTAGAGAGAACTTCATGGATTAAATCTGAAATTATCCAAGAAAAATTCACAAGATCAAGAAGAAAATCAAGAAAAAGGTTGATCACAAGTTAATCAACTCAATTCTATGTTCTCTCGTGATTGTCACAACCAAAACTAACAATGTCTAGCAGAATATATGCTCTTCTGTAATAAAAAAGTAACATAAAATGTATTTATACAGACATCAAAATCCTTTTTCTAACCTAACAGAATTAAGCTTCCATGTCTGTTGTGTGAGCCATGACCAACCTCGACCCGTGTAGCAGGCTTATGCGGTCGTACCTGCCTATCTGTAGGTCTTCAACTTTCTAAATCTGGCTAAGTGTTGTTCCTTGGTAGACTCGTACAACCTTCTACGAGTAGGTACCTTGCATCCATGATTTGGTGGGGACTCTGAATTTCTCTTAAGTTTGTCGCAGTATGTTGATACGACTCATACCTTGCCTCGACGACTTGTACATAACTATCTGTACCCAGAGTCAGCCCTTGTAGAGAATTTCTCTGAATATTTCCACGACTTGAAGTTACGGCTCGTACTGTGGGTCGTGGATTGCATCTTTCTCAGCTCAACATTCTTAAAATTTCCACAAGTCTTAGTCTGATT
Source organism: Datura stramonium (assembly GCA_018107945.1). Taxonomy (NCBI): domain Eukaryota; kingdom Viridiplantae; phylum Streptophyta; class Magnoliopsida; order Solanales; family Solanaceae; genus Datura; species Datura stramonium. The sequence continues at coordinate 48,316 of JACEIK010007954.1, forward strand.
CGTACCATTAAGGTACGACTTGTACTGAACTGTCATTTGGCTCTTTTTCTATCCTTTTAAGCTTCTTTTGAAAAATCTTTCTACAACACCTAAGTTTACCTTAAAACACAAGAAAAGTACCTCATATCCATATAAACATACCTAAGTTCATGCTACTTTCTTGATTTTGAGCATCGATAGTGTTGTAAATTCTGGTATCTACACCCTCAACTTAAGACTTTTGCATGTATAAGCAAAGAAAAAAAACTGAATCGACGCTCAACTAGAAAATTAACTAAGGATACTACAACCACATTTTAAACAAAATTTGCACTATATATAACAACTACTTACCCCCTTCTCCATGAAATAGCACTATTTAATGTACTACAAGAAACCCCAAAACATGCTAAACAGGGATCAAGGCATGTCATCTAGCTATCAATAGGAAATCAAATGCATCACCAATGTTTTCTAGCTATCAACAGGAAATCAATCATCACCAATGTTTTCACACGGTTAATGGCAAGTAAACACAAGTGCATGCTCCCTCATAAAAAATGAAGTCCCCACTCACAGATATAGTATCAAATATTGCATGGGACTAAACAAGTGAGACACTCACCCTCACAAAGAAGTTCCAAGTACTATGTATCAGATGCCATAGGCTTGCCCTTATTTTCTCTGCTTTGGTTTGTCGGATAGTCAAATTAGGATCACTATAGGACTTTATATGGCTTATAATGTAGGCTTAGGGGTGCACATAATCAAGAATGGGATTTTTTAAGTGACTATCCCTGCCTTGGCACTACATACATTAGCTTCCTCTTCCACCTATTTCACCCTTTATTCTTTTCATTGCTCTTCTTCTCTTTTCACTCCTATTATGTTCTTTTATATGGGTGTGGTGTATTTTCAACATGTTTTCAGTATTTCATTGAATTTTTCTTTTTCAATATTTTCAGCTTTTTCATCTCTTTTCTTTCCACCACACCTAATTTTTCACCTTTTCTCTTTTTCTTTTCCTCTTTTCTCATTCCGCACCTTTATACCCCTCCTCTAGAACCTCAACATAGGCATTTTGCTATGTTGAGGTTGAAAATCAAGGAGGGACCAGGGCCAAAAGCAGATTCATTATAAAAATGGGTACAGTTCATTGGTTAATCAAAGAAAAAAATGGGTCTATTAAGGCTCAAAATCGGGATAAAGAGAATCATGACTATTTAAGGGTTATATAGGCTAAAAAGTGAGCTTAACAAAAGAGATTTCACGATCCTAACAACCATCCTTAGCCTATGAAAAGACTAACCAAGAAAGTTCTAGATCTTTACACAATACTGAACTAGGTATTACACCTCACTCTCTCATAGCTGTAATTATATTTACTTTACCTGTCTGGTTTTCATGGATTAACAAGACAACTCATGCTAATAAACTATTAAACATCAAAGATCCCTTAGAAATCATGCATGTAGTCACAAATACAAATTTAATGCATCCAAAACTTTTTTTAAAGGTTCAATTTTACAAATCCAAAACTGAGTACGCTTTGTTGTTCAGTATTCCTAAGTTATTTCTAATTAAACACAAAATCACAAAATAAGAAAATAAAATCCTAAACATGCGGTTCTACTAGATAGCAAGCGAGGGAAAAACACTGCGAAAACCCCTCGGATATCAAAAATTCCAAAAATAACAAGTACCCTTCTCTTTTGAAAACATAGCCATTCCCAGAAGCGTGAAATGGAAACAGGGAAGGGAACATGACCTGTAGCTACTCAGACTTCACCATCCATGGGTTGCCTCTCCTGCACCACCTGGTTTAACATTGCGGCACGACATAGCTTTTTGTGACTCTTAGCATCATCAAGATACCACCTCTATGCTTAATTCTCAACATCCAGATATAACTTTATTCTTTGCCCGTTCACTTTGAACCTTTTTCCTTCTTTGTTTTTCAAGTTCTACTGAACCACATGGGGATACATGTATTTTTTCTCTGTATGGTCCCATCCATCTAGACTTCAACTTTCAGTGCAATAGGAGTCTTGAGTTGAATAGTAAGACCAAATCACACAGGCTGAACTCCCTTTTTGAAATCTTCTTATCATGGTAGATCTTTATCCTTTCTTTATAAATGGTTGAACTCTCATAAGCTCTAAGTCCGAACTCATCCCAGCTCATTGAGTTGGTTAAGCCTCAACTTGGCTACTTCATTCCAATTTATATTCAACTTTTTCAGAGCCCGTAGTGCCTTATTCTCTAGTTCAACCAGTAAGTGACATGCCTTGCCATAAACCAGTTGGTACGGAGATGAACCAATGGGGGTCTTATAAGCTGTTTGGTAAGCCCACAACGTGTCGTCGGCCCTGGAGCCAATGTGCGGCTAGTATTAACTATTGCAGATCCCAAATGGTCATGATTTCCTTGTTCGAGACTTCCACTTGTCCACTTGAATGAGGTGGTAGGTGTATGCACCTTATTACTTGACACCCATATTTTTCCAATAGGTTCTTGAAGAGGCGGTTACAGAAGTGAGATCCACCATCACTGATAATAGCTTTGGGAGAGCCAAACACAGTGAATATGTGTTTCCGAAGAAGTGCTGCCCACACTTTTTGCCTTCGTTGTTTGGTGTGCAATTGCCTCCACCCATTTGGAGACATAATCTACTACCACCAAGATGTATTTCATTTCATATAAGCTAACAACTGGGCCCATGAAATCGATACACATCAAACAACTCAACTTCCAAGATGGGGGTTAGTGGCAACTTGTAATACCCGGTAAGGCCTAGAGAATAGACTCCAGGAGTTGAATTTTTCCAAAGTTCAAAAAACTAGCAAAAATACCACAAGATGGACCACAGAACAACTCGTGGTAACAAACCACGAGTCGTTGTATGATGTTGTTGGTTAGGGAAAGGTTGGTAGTAGTAGAGACAACGGGAGGTACGACAACCCATTGTTGGATACAACGAGCCATCCTTTGTAGTCGTGTTTAGGGTCAGGCTGGACGACAGGGTAAACAGCAGGAGCCCCAATGATCCAGTAGGAGAAGCCACAGGTCATTGGTTTTGGTCGTTGTTGGAGGTTGATAATTTCTAGTGTAGGTGACGAGTTGAGACCATGACTCATTGGAAGGACCACGAGTCGTGGTAGGCTCGTGGTAGAAATTCATATTTGGCCAAGAAGAAGTCGACGAAGGTTGATCCAACGACCCGTCATTTGAAGTAGCATTTCGTCCCGACGAGTCATAGGAAAGAATCTGATATATGTATTGAGGCATTGGACCCAACAACTCGATACCACGAGTCGTGAGTGCCATTTCCCACGACCCATTGGGTGGTCGTTGAATCCGTCGGATCAGTTTTCAGGAAAATAATTTTAAGGAATTTTATACTCTTCGTGCTTTTAAACCCTAAGCTATGTCATTTGGATATTTTCTGAGTGTGATAAGATGAGTTAAGTCCTTTATGCAGTCCCATTCTCATGCAAGAACTTTAGAGAGATTTTTGGGAGATTCACGGTCTTCTTCCCCAAATTGTCATCAATTTCTTTGTGGGTATTCAAGGAACTTTGATTCAGTCCATTTCCATGTATGTAGGGTTTTAGAATGGGTGAAATCCTTCCCACCCATGCTCAAGTCTCCAATTTAATCAGGAATCCTCCTATTCAAGTCTATAAGATTTTACTCGGATGCATGAGAAAATGTGATTTCTCACTATGGATATTATAATTGGGTTTTAATTATTGAATTATGCATGTTGGGCAGATTTACATATTGTTTCCTTCAAAAATTATATTCCAATCTTTTTAAATCTAAAGTGCCCATTCAATGAAAGTTCATGAAATATATGATTTATGATGAATATTCATTATTTTGAGTTTGTGTGTGGAAAATCATGAATCCAAGTTACTCATGTTTATGATCATATTTTGAAAGAATTGAATATGATGAAGTATTAGGCAATGCCCATGTTAAAGAATGATTTATGATTTGTGAAGTGAATTACATGATTTATCAATTTATGATGTTGGCCGATAAAAAGGGCCTATGATTCTTGGCTAAGCATGTTTTAAAGTGGATCAAGGATGATAAATGTTATATTTTATCCAATGAATCTCAATGCATGATGATATTGATTATGTATGAGCCTGTATGCATGTTTTGGAATCCGTGTCTGCTTGCGAGCAGCCCGGCATTCAAAGAACGATGTCAGGTCTCATAATCACGTGCCACCGTGGGTTTCTAATGATATGATGTATAGATAATGATCCCTTAATTGTGATATCACGCCTTATGCAAGACCGTTTCTTAGCAAGCTAGGGTCAGCTCTACCTACTTGAGTGAGATAGTTGGGGCATCATGAAAGGCTCAATCATGATAGTGTCGGTTATGACGAGTCCTCTCATTGCTCCGCATTTTTATGCTTTATTATGTTTATGTTTTTTTTGTCTCAAGCTATGTTTTGATAAAGTTTACTTATGATTATGAAAATGAATGATTATGAATGATTTGAAAGCCTTGAGCCTTTTGTTTTATTACAAATATTTTGATGTAAGCATGATGTCCTTCTCTTATATTATTTATGAATTTTGTTTTACTTTGAAATGTCCGTTTAACTTACCTTGCATACTGATTAAATTCCACATACTGACATACTTCCTATGTTGTATCATTTCGTGATACGAGGATTGGATCTCAGGATCATCCTCATCCTTAGTCGCTTCCAGCTTACACTTTCAGCTTATTGGTGAGTCCTCATGTTCTGAGAGTTGTTTGATAGACTTTCATGTTGATTATGTTTCAGTATTGGTCGGGTTAGTTAGGGATGTTGTCCCATCAACCCATCTTATGTAGTAAGAAACTTTTTCAGACAAGTATGAGTACTCAGCTATGTATATGTCTAGTATTTATGATGTTACGCTATAATTACATTTCTCTATATTTTGTGATTATCATTCCGCTTATTTGAATGAGTTAGATGTGTTCATGAGCCATGGGTCGGCATAGGATTTTCCGAGGTCCTTATCCCGTGTCTATGATCCGGGTGTATGTTTGAGTCGTGACAAACTTGGTATCAGAGCCATAGGTTTGAGGTGTCCTAGGGTGTCTGAAAGTCGCATTAAGTAGAGTCTTTTTCATGGGTGTGAAGCGCGCCACACTTATGGCGAAGAAGGCTACTAGATGTTTAGAAATGTTCCCTCCTTTCATGTTTTATGTCATGGGATGAAAAGCGCTTTGCATCCTTCTAATTCGTGCAAATCGCGATTGCAGAATTATGGCTCCTAGAAGAATGAAAGGAAGAAGGAATGGAAATGATGAAGGCCGCAGATATGGCAATGACGGGCATCACACCCGGCCCCTACATTCGGGGAGCCGGGAACCACAGCCAGCCGCCCACGCTGAGTTTGAATCGCTATTAAGATGTTAGCGCAGGCCTTGACTGCTCAGGTCAACTAGCAGGCTGTTGCGCAAGTTTCATAGAATGGAAATGCAGCGGAGGTGCGGATTAGAACTTGCGAGGATGAACCCTCCACGAGTTCATGGGATCCAAAGTTGGATGAAGGGATCCACACGAGTTCATTGAAGGATTTTAAAGGCCACTTAGGTTATGGGGTGAAAAATGAGAGTGTGTGGACTTGGCCTCCTATCGGCTAAAAGAGATCGCTCTCATATTTTGTACAAGCACTGGAAGGACAACAGGGCAGCAGAGGAGCGGGCTCTGCTCCGAGTGCAGGATGAGTTCCTGGCCTTTCGATAGGTTCTTCCCTTGGGAGATGAGGAGTTGAAAGCAGTTGTGTTTGTGAACTTCAAGCAGGGAAAGATGATAGTGTTAGATACCGGCAGGTTCACTCATTTTTTAAAGTATGCCCTAGGGGCGTGATCAATCGGAAGGCGCGGGTGAGCGATTTGTTCATGGTGTTGGCATTTACTTAGACAGGGTGCAGGACTACTATGCTCTACCAGGATATGGAATTTCCTCTCATAGTTTTGTACGCCCTGCAGATGGAGGCAGCTCATGTGAGAGGAGGCAAAGAGGATCGAACGGATAGCCATGGGTTTTACATTAGAGGTCGGGCGGTGGCACCGTCCCAGCATTTCAGCGAAATCACTAGCCCCAGCACCATTATCAGCTAGTGTTCCATCCGGAGCCAAGGGCTGTCCAGAGGAAAAGGCTTCAAAATCGAGGATTAGAAGAGGCACCCGGTTCGTGCTTCTCCGGCCTGCGGGAAGTACGGCAAGAGTCATACCAGGGAGTGCTTGCTCAATTCAAATTTTTCTATGGGTGGTAGATGTGGACACATCGTGAGTGTGACCATATGCTAGACAGGAGTGATGATAGGGATCGTGCATAGACCACCAGGATAGCAGCTCCAGCCGTTACTTGCTCTCTGGGAGCTTTCAAACTTAGTGGAAGTGGCGGAACAATGCCAAAGCGATTTTATGCCATTGCATCACGCCGGGAAAGACTTCGCGGACGTAGTCATCGATATGTTGTGTATCTTTCATATTGATGTTTATACCTTGCTCGATCCGGGAGCTACTGTTCTTTCTTGGCTCCTTACTTTGCTAGTAGCCTTGGAGTTAGTCCAAGACCTTGAGAAGCTACATTTTGATTTCGACCCTTGTTGATATTGATTCATTCATAGCTAGGCAATTATATAGAGAATGATCAGTCACTGTGTTGCATAAAGGTTACCTCCGTAAACCTTGTAGAAGTTAGCCATGATTGACTTTGAAATTATTCTTGGCATGAATTGGTGTTTACATGTTATGCTTCGATAACTTGTAGGACCCATACGGTGGAATTTCATTTTCCGGGTGATCAGTTTTTGAGTGGAAGGTAGTTCAGCAGTGCCGATGGGTCCGGTTTATTTCCTACTTTAAGACCATGAAAGATGATTTCTAAAGGTTTCATATACCACCTAGTTAGGGTTAATGATGTGTGGAGTTCGGGAGCCCCGGCTATTCAATCGGTTCCGATGGTGTGCGGAGTATCGGAGGTGTTTCTTGATGATTTGCCAAGTGTTCCTCCCGGAGAGAAATTGATTTCGTATTGATCATTACCCGATACACAGCCTATCTCTATTCCTCCTACAGGATGGCTCCAACCCAGTTAAAGAAATTGAGATCGGCTAAAGGGTCTGTTGGATAAGGAGCTTTATTGGGCAAGGCAGTCTCCAAGTGCACGGTTCTATTTGTCGAAAGAAGGACGATTCCTTCGCATGTGTATTGACTATCGAAAACTTAATAAGGTCACCTTCAAGAACAGGTACCCCTTGCCCAAGATGGATGATTTATTTGACCAACTCCAGGAGTGCAGTGTTTCTCGAAGATAGATCTCGAATGCATTTTATCACCCAACTAAGAGTCGGGAGAAGTGATTTCCCAAAGACAGCTAAGACCAATCCCTTAAGCCATTATGAAGTTTGTAATTATGTCACTTGGGCTAACCAATGCTCCTACCTTTTATGGATCTGATGAATAGGGTGTTCGAGATATACGGATATGTTCCTTATTGTATTCATTGATGACATCGTAATATACTCTCGGAACGAGGAGGAGCATGCCTCTCATTTGAAAATAGTACTTTGAACCCTCAAGAATCTTCAGTTGTATACAAAAGTTTAGCAAGTGTGAATTTTTGGATGGACTAGGTGGCGTTTCTGGGCCATGTGGTGTCAGTGAGGGCATAAGGGGTGGATTCTCAAAAAATCAAAGAGGTGAAGAATTGGCCTAGACCAGGGAATCCTTCAGATATTCATGGTTTCTTTGGTTAGTTGGCTACTATTGGAGATTTGTTGAGGGTTTCTCATCTATTTCGGCTCCTTTGACCAAGTTGACTCAAGGGAAAAGATAAAGTTCAATGGTCGAGAGGAGTGTGAGAAAAGCCTCCAAGAGTTGAAGACCAGACTCATTTCAGCACCTGTGTTGACTTTTCCTGAGGTACTGATGGTTTTTGTTGTATATTGTGATGCGTCAGAGTCGGGTGGGGTGTGTGTTGATCGGCGTGGGAAGGTAATAGCATATGCCTTGAGACAGCTGAAAGTTCATGAAAAGAATTGCAACCCATGATCTCGAGTTGGCCGCGTTGGTGTTTGCATTGAAGATATGGCAGCATTACTTGTATAGGGTCCATTTGGATGTATTTATGGATCACAAGATCTTCCAATATGTGTTCAAACGGGAGGATCTAAACATTCGGCAAAGGAGGTGGTTGGAGTTACTTACAAAGGACTACAACATGAGGTGTACGCTACCATCGGGCAAGGCCGATGTGGTTTTGCCCGGACACACTTAGTAGACTATTTATGGAGAGTGTGTCCCATGTGGATGAGGGAAAGAAGGAGTTGGTGAAGGATGTCCACCTACTTTCAAGGCCAGAGTTAGATTGATCGACTCGGCCGATGGTGGTGTTTTTGTACATAACGAGTCAGAATCGTCCTTGGTCGTTGATGTTAAATCCAGGAAAGATGAGGATCCAATTTTGAGGAAGCTGAAGGAGGCAGTACAGAGTCAAAAGATGGAGGTTTCTCCCAATGGGGAGATGGTGTGCTCTGATACCGGGAATTCGACTATGTATTTCGGACGTTGATAATTTGAAGCTCAGATGGCCATGAGGCACATGGTAATAGATATTCTATCACCAAGATCCACGAGATGTATCGGGTTGTGAAATAGTATTGGCAGGATGGTACGAAGAAGGATATTGCAGAGTTCATAGCAAAATGTCCAAAGCTGCCCGGCTTAAGTGATCGAGCATCAAAGACGAAGGTATGCCAAGGATAATAGCATCCCCACATGAAGTGGGAGAAATAAATACGGATTTTGTTACAGCCTACCTCGTACTCGCCGACACTATGATTCCCCTTGGGGTGGTGGTAGACAGTTAACAAAGGCTCCACACTTCCTAGCGGTCGAACCACGGATTAGGCGGATGATTATGCCAGTTTGTATATTGGGGAGTTGGTTTGACTTTAAGAGTGCCCTTGTCTATTATTTTGGGGCGAGGTACTCAGTTTCAGTTTTGGGAATCTTTTCAGAAGGACTTGGGAGTCATGTCAGAAACAGCTTGGCCTTTCATCCATAAACGGATGGCCAGGCGAGAATGAACAATCCGAGACTCTTGAAGACATGGTGAGGGCATGTCATGAATTTCAAAGAGTAGTTAGGATGATCATATACCCTTAATCAGAATTTGCTTGCAATAATAATATCCTCTAGTATCATATGGCACCGTTCGAGATCTTTACGGGCGGAGGTGAACATCTCCCATCGGATGGTTTGAGTTGAGTGAGGCTAATATGACCAAAGGGACAAACTCGGTTCATGAGTGATGGTAAGAGTTCAGTTGATAAGGGACTGGTAGAAAACCGCTCAGAGATGTCCAGAAATCATATGCTGATATGAGGGAGAAGAGATTTGGAGTTTCATGTGGACGACTGGATATTTCTAAGGAATCTCCATGAAAGTCATGCGGTTCGAAGAGAAGGGAAAACTCGGTAGTCACGGCCCGAACATACACCCAGATCGTTGACACAGGACAAGGGACCCTGAATGACCCCAAGTCGACCCATGGCACATGCATACAACTAATCTTATTCAAATAAGCGGAATGAAAATCATAAGATAAAGTGAAAACGTAATTATAGCATAACATAAAGAAATCTTTGGCGTATACACGGCGGAGCACTACATACTTGTCTAGAAAAGCTTCTGATACATAAGATGGGTTGATGGGACAACATCCCCAACTAACCCGACCAAAACTGAACATAAACAACATGAAAGTTTATCAAACGGCCCTCGGAACATGAGGACTCACCAACAAGGCGTCATTTTAGTAGGTTGAGATGGACTAAGGAGAGGATGAGCATGAGATCCGGACCCTGTATCATAAATGATACAACATAGAAGGTATGTGGTCAGTACGTGGAATGTACTGAGTATGCAAAACAAGTAAAAGGATATTTTTAAAAGTAAAGTAAACTCATAAATAGACATAAGAGAAAGGATCATGCTTGCATCAAAATCTTCGTAATAAAACATAGGGCTCAAGACTTTCAAATCATTCATATTCATTCATTATCATAATCGTAAGTAAATTTATCATAATATAACTTGAGCCAATAACATAAACATAACAATGCAAAAAACATGCGGAACAATGGGAGGATAAATCATACCGACACCATCATGGTAGAGCCTTTCATGATGCCTCACACATCTCGCTCAAGTAGGCGAGCCGACCACGGCTTGCCAAGCGAGGTCGTTCATAGGCGTATTATCTGTGAGATCATTATCAATATATCATATCATTTACAACCCACGGTAGCACGTGGTTATAGAACTTACCGGTTAATCCTTTGAACGCCCAGTTGCTCGGTGCTAGACACGACTCCCAAAAACATGCATATAGGCTCATACATAAATCATTAATATCATGCATAAAAATTCATTGGCTAAGATATAACATTTATCATCATTGATACCCTTTAAAACATGCTTAGCCAAGAATCATGGGCCACTTTTTATCGGCCAACATCATAAATTGATAAATCATGAAATTCACTTCATAAATCGTGCAGCAGCCAAGAATCATGGGTCCCTTTTTATCCGCCAACACCATAAATTGATAAATCGTGAAATTCACTTCATAAATCATTCTTTGACATGTGGGCATTGACCAATACGTCATCATATTCAATTCTTTCAAAATATGTCATAAACACGAGTAACTAGAAAATCATGCTTTTCCATCATCAATAACTCAAATTATAGATTATTCATCACCAAATCACTTAACTTTCATGAATTTTCATCAAATGAGAATTTTGGATTTAAAATCTTGAAACATTAATTAAGAAAATAATATAAAAACCTGCCCATCATTCATAATTCAATAATTAAGACTATATTAAATCATACCCATAAGCGAGAAATCACATTGTCATGTTGGGTAAACCCATGGAATTTGAATAGAAATTCATGGATAACTTGAAATTGGGCATAGGTGAGGAAGAATTACTCATTTTAAAACCCTACATACCTAGAGATGGATGGACTCAAAGTTCTTTGAACACCCACAAAAAATTGATGAAAATTTGGGAAAGAAGGCCTTGAATCTCCCAAAAACCTCTCTAAGCTTTTGCATGAAAATGGGCATGCATAAGAGGCTTAACCCATCTTATCTAACTCAGAAACATATCCAAAATGATTTAGTTTAGGCCTTAGGGACTTAGGATGTTATGAAAAACACCTTATTAAAACATAGAAAATTATGGTTGCCAGTCTCACGAGGACCTAACGGGTCGTCGCCATAGGGCACAACTTCGTGGCCTTGATGGGTTGAGTCCCTTTCAAGCATCCCAGGGACACTGGTGACTTCATGAGCCATGGTCATATCACGACTCATGGTCACCTTCCATAGCCCCTACACTGTCCATCGCTTGCAAATCTTTCATGGTTGACCACGAGTGACCTCACAAATCATGAGGTCTGACCATAACTCGTGGTCAAGCCCGTGGCCTCCTCACTCAGGCCTTGCCAGCCTTGCTGACCACGAGTCACCTCACAGCTCATGGTCCTCCTCACAACTCACCTAACGAATCGTTCATAAGCTGGTGCAAATTTCAATTTTTCTCCGTTTTCACTTCAGTCGATCCTTGGGTTGGGAGTATAACATCGGTCCCTGCTATGTTGGTCCCTAGAAGGTTGTGAGGAGAGTAGGTAAGATGGCGTATGAGTTGGAATTGCCATTGGGAGAATATCTTTTGTTCATCTCGTCTTCCATGTGTACTTTATTGAAGAAGTGTTTGCATTTGACCCAACCCTTGTGATGCGTAGGCGGCTGCGGAGAAGAGCCGGCCTCGGTTATGAAGAAATTCCCATTTGAAATCTTGGATAGTCAGGTTCAAAAGTTGAGAAACCAGAAGAAATTGGCTTTCTAAAGGTTTTGGAGAAATCAGCATGTTGAGGGAGCTACATGGGAAGTCGAAGCGGACATGTTGACTAGATATCTACATTTGTTCTCTACAAGCTCGGTTCCGACTTGAGGTATCAGTTTTTCCCTATGACTCTATCTAGTTTTCGTGTTTAGTTCATGTGTGAAAGTTTCTTTTATATATGAATGTGTATGAAGTATAAGATCGGTTCAGCTATATGGTTTTATTCGGAGGGTAGTCATTCCGTGAAAATTTTGGTTAAAATGATCGTACATGCCTAGGATAAATTATCATGTTTTCTGTTTGCTGCTTGTTCCTACATTCGAGGATGAATGTTTCTAAGGAGATATAGTAAAACCTAGAAGGCCTAAGAATAGACTCAGGAGGTTGAATTTGAAAAGTGCGAAAAAGCGCCAAAATACCACGGGGCCAGACCTATAGCGACTTGTGGTAACAAACCACACGAGTCGTTGTATCTTTTCATTGGATTGGGGAAAGTTTGGTGATGGAGACAATAGGAGTATGACGACCCATTGTGAGACCTGTGGGCCCGTCTTTGCAGTCGTGGTTGCGAGTCGGGCTGGACGACAGGGTAAACAACGGAGACCCAACAACCCGTTAGGAGAAGCCACGGTTTGTTGGTTTTGGTTGTTGAGTTTATAATTTCCAGTGTAGGCGATAAGGTTGGGACCACAACTCATTGTAAAGAACACCCACGATTCATGGTTAGGCTTGTGGTAAGGAAGTTAGATTTGGCCAGAAGTCGGCGGCGATCGATCTAACGACCCGTCGTTTGAAGTAACGACTCAGCGACGAGTGGTGGAAGAGATCTAAGATATGTGATGTGAAGTGCACCCAACAACTCGATACCATGAGTCGTAGTATGTTTTCCACGACCCGTTAGATCGGTGTGAGTACTGTCCGGATTAGTTTTCAGGAAATAATTTTAAGGGAATTTTCGACTCTTCCATGCTTTTAGACCTAAACTATGTAGTTTTGGATATTTTCTGAGTGTGATAAGATGAGTTAAGTCCTTTATGCATGTGTGCACCCATTCTCATACAAGAAATTTAGAGAGATTTTTGGGAGATTCCCGAGTCTTCTTCCCAAGTTTTGATCAATTTCTTTGTGGGTATTCAAGGAACTTTGAGTCAATCCATTTCCAGGTATGTTGGGTTTTAGAAAGGGTGAAATCCTTCCCCACCCATGTCCAAATCTCAATTAAATCATGAATCCTCCTGTCCATGTCTATGGGAGTTTTTCTCAAATGCATAAAAATGTGATTTTCTCTATGGTATGATTTAATTGAATTTTAGTATTGATTATATTGAGAAAGATTACATATTGTTTCTTAAAAATCATATTTCAATCTTTTAAATCTAAATTGCCAATTCAATAAAAGTTCATGAAAGATATGATTTATGATGAATATTCATTGTACGAGTTTATTGATGATAGGCTTTATAAATTCAAGAGATTACCCATGTTTCTGAGCATATTTTGAAAGAATTTAATGATGAAGTGGCAATTCCCACATCTAAAAATAGATTTATGATTTAAGGAAAATGAATTACATGATTTATTGGTTTATAGTAGTTGGCCGATAAAGGGCATTTGATTCTTTGCTAAGCATGTTTTAAAGGGATCAAGGATGATAAATGTTATATTTTAGCCAATGAATCTTATGCATGATATTTATTGATTTTATGTATGAGCATATGCATGTTTTAGAGCCGTGTCTAGCACCAAGCAGCCCATCATTCAAAGGACTACACTAGTGTCTCCATAATACGTGCCACCATGGGTTTCTAATGATATGATGTACGTGTGATCCCCTCAAATTTGATATCACGCCTTATCATGACCCTCTGAAAGCGGTCGGCTCTTCCCACTTGATGAGATAGTTGAGGCATCATGAAAGAGGCTCAACAATGTCAGTTATGATGAGTCCTCACTGTTCCGCATATTTTATGCATTGTTATGTTTATGTTGTTAGCTCCAAAGCTATGTTTTGATAAGTTTACTTATGATTATGAAAATGAATGATTATGAATGATTTGAAAGCCTTGAGCCTTATGTTTTATTACAAAGATTTTGATATAAGCATGATGTCCTTCTCTTATATTATTTTTGAGTTTTGTTTTACTTTGAAATTTCCGTTTCGCACCTTGCGTACTCGGTACATTCCGTATAACGACCGCATACTGTCTATGATGTATCTTTTTATGACACAGGGTCGGATCTCAGGCTCATCCTCATCTATAGATCCTTCTCTTTGCTTTCATCTTATTGGTGAGTCCTCATGTTATGAGGGCCGTTTGATAGACTTTCATATTGATTATGTTTTAGGTATTGGTCGGGTTAGTTGAGGATGTTGTATCAACGCTCTTATGTAGTAGAGGCTTTTAGACAAGTATATGTAATGCTCAGCTATGTATATGTTCAGTATTTCATAATGTTATGCTATAGTACATTTCCCGCTACATTTTATGATTATCATTCCACTTATTTGAATGAGGTTAGTTGTATGCATGAGACATGGGTCGACTTGGGGTCCCTCGGGGTCCCTTGTCCCATGTCTACGATCTGAGTGTACGTTCGGGTCATGACACAACTCATATTTAGTAATACCGCCTGCCTTGGGCATTGATCACAAGACTTGGCGAAGTCACTTATGCATCGTGATGAATATATGGCCAATAATATCCACATTTGTAAATCTTATGTGTAGTTCTTTCTGCTTTGTGGTGGCCCACAACTGGTGATAGAATGAGGCCTCTAGAGATGCTCCGCATTTCTATTTCAGGCATACATCTATGAATAATTCCATCTGCACAAGTGCGGAATAAGTATTAACTTGTCCCAATAATATTCGGGCATCCAAATAAGAACTTATTTTTCTGTTGAGGAGTTAGGTTTGTCGATATCATATTACTAACCAAGTAATTTGCAAAATCGGCAAATCAGAGAATCAAATCCTGTGATGCAGCTAGTACCTGTTCGTCTGGGAAGGCATCATCAAATCAATCTCTTTCTTGCCTAGCTTGGACTCAGAGCTGGAAAAATGATCCACCACCTGATTTTTTGTCAGCGATCTTTAGCCTCCAAACTCCAAATTCTTAAAGCAAGCACCCATCAAATCAGTCTGGGTTTAGCATTATTTGACATCAGGTACCTCAAAGCAGCATGGTTTGTATGAATAATCACCTTGGTTCCAGAAGAGTATGCTCGGATATTTTCAAATGCCAAAACACACCGCGAGCTCCTTCATGTGACTTTGTAATTTTTATGGGTTGTATTGAGTGTTTTACATGCGTAGTAGATCCCGGATGAAAGATATTTGCTCTTCTTTGGCCCAAATAGCACCAAGAGCAACCACTGCTAGCATCACATTGCCTCGAATGGAAGAGACCAATTTGGAATGGTATTAGGAGTGGTGAGTTTCTGTTTAAGCACTCAAAAAGACTTCAGACATGCCTCACCAAATGCAAACTTTACCTCCTTCTCAAGAAATTTGTACAATGGTTTTGCAATCTTTGAAAAGTCATTGATAAATCGTTTGTAGAATCCTGCATTCATAGAAGCTCTGACCCCTTTTATAGAAATAGGGATTGGCAAGCACCTTATTACCTTAATTTTTTCCTTGTCCACCTCAATCCCCTTTCCCGAATTCTATCACCCCAGCATTATTCCCTCCTTAACCAGGAAATGATAGTTTTCCCAGTTTTAGTGCCATAGTTTCTTCATCTTTTCAATACTTTGCCCAGATGTTGAGGAAAGGTCAAATAGTACCTACAACCGAGAAGTTGTCCATGAATACTTCATTGGTGTCCTTCATCATATCTGAGAAATATGAGCATCATATAGCGTTGGAATGTGGTTGGAGCATTTGCACAATCTTAATGGCATTCTTCTAAGAGAAAATGTCCCATACGAAAAAGTAAAGGTCGTCTTCTCGATCTTCTAGGCAATAGTAATTTGACTATCTCTGAATATCCGTCAAAAAGAAATAGTACCCAGCCTCTACCTGCTAATCTATCAAGCATCTGATCTAGGAATGGCATTGGAAAGTGATCTTTTTGGGTCCAGTGGTTAAACTTCTTGTAGTCCATGCATACATGCATCCTGCTGACTGTTCCTGTCAGTATTAGCTCGTTCTTTTGTTGGGCACCCTTGTGTCCCACCTTTCTTGAGGTATGACCACACAGGCTCACCCACTTGCTCTGCGATAGGATATATGACACCAGCATCCAGCCATTTGATGATCTCCTTCTTTACTAACTCTTGCATTGGGGGGTTCAAGCGGTGCTGATGTTCTATGCTTGGTTTGCAGTCTGAATCCAAGGTGGATCTTGTGATTACATATCCATGGTGGGATTCTAATGATATCAGCTATAGTCAACAATTGCTTTATGTACCTCTTTAATATGTTGACCCGGCTCCCACCTGATTTTCTAACAGGTGTGCTGCGATTATGACAGGTAAAGTATTATCTTTACAGAGAATGAATACTTGAGATGGGGAGGTAGTGCCTTCGGCTCAAGGATTGGTGGGAATTTCTGAGATGGCATGGGTGGTGTTGAACGGTTCTTTAGATCTAGGTCCTACTTCTTTGGGATGAAGTTATATGACCCCATTCCATTACAAGTATTCACCGCTTTCGTGTATTCTGGTGTCCCCTCTCCCTCGTAATTCATTATCATAGTGGCCAATGTATCAATAGTCATCATCTCCTCCACGAACGTGGCGTCTTATCACCTTCCAGCCAGCTACTTAGGCCAAGGAAATTTGCTTCCTTGATATAATGCTCGAGAGAATCACAAAGAAAAACAAGAAAAGCAAAAATGGAGATGTAACTACTAATAATTCAAATACAAGAAAATAATCTAGTCTTATATCGTAGTCCCCGGCAATGGTGCCACTTTTGATAACGCTCAAACACAACCCCTACCCGAAGCATAGAGTGGATGTTGTCAATAGTCCAACTTCAGGGGTTGGGGTCGAACCCATAAGGAATATGGAAGAGGTAGACTAAAGCCGTGAAGTGAACTTTGATAGGTAGATACTCCAAAAGAGGGGTTTTAAAGAGGCTACTAACTAAAAACAATAATTAGAATTGTGTTGTAAAATCATGAATTAAAACTAACTTTAGGGTTTGTGTTCCCATGGGTTCATAACTACTTCAACTATACATAAGTGATCAATTTCCAATGCTTTGCCTTAGGGCGTGCTGGGGTTCATCAAAACTGACTGGTTCGTCCTATTGGATGACTATACTCAGCATGCAGGCTTGTCTTTTCAAAGGTCGTGGGACAGCTATGATGTCTAGCTTCCACCCAAGCTTCAGTCCTCTTACTACTCGCAAGGCACAAAATGTGTTAAGGATCGGATGACAATTGAAGAAAGAAAGCAAGAAGTAAAGAAAGTAAAAGACGAGTAATGGAGGCAATGGCCTTTTGATTCCACTAAGTATGAGAAATACCGAGTCAGGTCTCATGAGCTATTCGAAATGACCATTATCTATTTGTCCCAAATATAACTATCATGCGACCACGGCTCAAGTTATTAATACAATGATCCGTCAAGGCAAATCTTTGTTGTAATTCTCTTTTCTAATATCTACCTCTCTGAGCTCAAGAAAGTAAATTCAGGCAAGTCACACACCGTTGTACACCATTTAGAAACGTTAAAGCATGAAGAGAATACAATACAAATGTTTTTTTTGGTTTTGAATCACTTTTGTGCAACCCTATCTTGTTAATCCACCATGGTTCCCACAACCCTAGCTATGGAGGTTTTAGCCTCTCATAGTTGCAAGGTTGTGATTCGCATTCATGATTAACTACGTAAATCAATACTTACAATCGTAGATGAGAGAAAACTTCATTGATTAAATTTGGAAATTATCAAGAATAATTCACAAGATCAAGACGAAAATCAAGAAAAGGTTGATCAAAAGTGAATCAACTCAATTCTATGTTCTCTAGTGATTGTCTAACCAAAACTAACAATGTCTAATGAGATCTGCTCTTCTGTAATGAAAATAAAACATAAAATGTATTTATACAGACATTAGAATCCTTTTTCTAAGCTAATAGGGTAAACTTCGATATCTGCTGCTGCACGAGCCACGACCAAACCTACGACCCGTAGCAGGCTTGTACGGGTCGTACCTGTTATCCGTAGGTCTTTAGCTTTCTAAAATCCAACTAAGTGTTGTTCCTTGGTACGACTCGCACCAACATCCTATGAGTCGTACCTTGGATCCGTGATTTGAAGCTGGGGACTTTGAATTTCTCTGAAGTTTGTCACGAGTATGTTGATACGACTCGTACCTTGCCTCGATGACTCGTACATAACTATCCTTACCCAGAGTCAGCCCTTGTGAAATTTCTATGAATATTTCCACGATTTGAAGTTACGGCTCATACCATGCTCATACGGCTCATACTGTGGGTCGTGGATTGCATCTTTCTCAGCTCAACCTTCTGAATATTTCCATGAGTCTTAGTACAACTCGTACCATCAATATACGACTCGTACTGAGACTGTCATTTTGGCTCTTTTTATATCCTTTTAAGCTTCTTTTGCACAATCTTGCTCTGACACCTAAGTTTACCTGAAAAGACAAGAAAAGTACCTCATATCCGTCTAAACATACCTAATTCCATGCAATTTTCTTTGGTTTTGAGCATTGATAGTGTTGTAAATTCACAGCACATCAGGGAGAGGCTATGAATTGGTTGAAAATTTCAAGATTTGGGTGACCACAAGTCGTGGTCAGCCCCACGATCTGTTAAGTCACCCGTGGTCAAAGGTGCTAGAAGGAAGAAGGAAATTTTGACAATATACCTAACAACTAGTCACCATGAGTCATGGTCAATGCCACGATTCGTCGAGTTGGTCGTGGTCAATAGTTGGTTAAAGGTTGAAGGTTTTTGTGGCAGTGTCCTAACAGGTATCACCACGATTCGTCGAGTGCACAAGTCGTGTTGTCCCTCGAGGTGACCCTTGGCAGATTTTTGGAAGTGAAGGTGACGACTGGTGACCACGAGTTGTGGTCACTGGTAACAATCCGTCCAGTTCCTCATTGGGACTAGCAATATATTTTTCCCTGCGAATTTATTAAGGGCTTTTTCGTAATTTCAAAGTATCTAAGGCCTAAACTACATCGTTTTAAGCTCAAAATGGAGTGTTTTACGAAGGGTTAAGTCATTCTAATCCTATCCTAATTCATGCATGCAAGCTTAGAGGTTTAAAAGGTGATCAAGGCTAGTTTCTTCAAAGTTCTTCTTCAATTCTCTTTGGGAAATTAAGGAAGTTGTGAAATCAGGTCTCCTCGGGTATAAAAGGCTATGAATAGGTGCAATAGTCCACACCCATGCCCAATTCCCTCTCAATTCATGATGTTCTAGTTGATGATTACGTGGGGGTTTTCCCCATGCATGAATTCCTAAGTATCAATCATGGGTATGATCTAAGAATATTTTAAATGATGAATTATGATTTATGGGCAGATTTTACAATGTTTTAAATTATAAATTATGTTTTCAAGTTTACTAAACTATGATGCCCATCCATGAAAGTCCATGAAAGTTGAGATCTATGAAGTATGTGTACAAGCATGATGAGATGTTTATGAAGAAATTATAATTTCGAAATACCCATGTTTATGTTCATGTTTTCAAAGTGAATCAAGTTGATTTCAAGCATGTTTAAATATTGGTCAAGCCCATATGATCAAGTATGTTTTATTATTTCATGAATTAGCTTACCACATGGTTTTGGAGTCAAGACTCCCAATTATTTTTAGCTTGTAGTATGGTTTGATCGAAGGCTCCTCACGTTATGATTTAGATTTATGTATGTATATTATGAGTCAGCTTCATCACTAGACGATGGTCAGCTTCATTGAAAAACAATGGAGAGCATATGCATGTTTTTGGGAGTAGTGTCTAGCACCGAGAAGGCTAAGGGTCAGTATATGCCTCAGAACTACACACCAACATAGGTATGTTCATATTATTTGGGACCTCCCTCGTGAGCTTCCCCTGCCCCCAGGGGGCCTTGAAATTGATATCGATATCATGGTAGCGTCATTAGTCTGGCAAAGCTTTGGACGGCTCTGGCCACTTGAGTGTGATAGTTGGGACCACGTAAGCTCTATCGCGGTAATGTTGGTTATATGACGAGTCTCCCATTGTTCCTCGTGATTTCAGTTATGCATGTACATCAGTCATGATATTATGTTTTCAACAGGTTTGACCCAATGTTCAGTTTTACTTATGATTATCAGTTTTCAGCTTTGGG
>JACEIK010007955.1:12225-36232 GCA_018107945.1 Datura stramonium
GTTTTCACCCCGTATTCCTATTCCTGTGGGTTCGACAATCCGGTTCTTCAAAAGAGCCACTTTATTACTTGTACGACTCGTACACTTGCGGGCTCATCAGGCATCTACTAGCATAGCTGGCGGGCAACGCCATAATAGATTCTATGCCTTAGCCACTCGTTAGGAGCAGGAGGCCTCACAAGATGTAGTCACCGGTATGTTGAGATTTTTTCATGTTGATGTGTATGCTTTTCTAGATCCGGTGGCTACCCTATCTTTTGTGACACCATATGTATCCAGTAGCTTCAGAGTCAATCCCGGTGTCTTATCAAAGCCCTTCTCAATTTCTACTCCAGTAGGTGACTCAGTTATAGCTAGACGGGTGAATAGTGATTGCCCAGTCTCAGTTCTTCATAAGATCACCTCAGCAGACTTTATAGAGTTAGCCATGATCGATTTTGATGTATTCTCAGCATGGATTGTCTATTTGCATGCTATGCTTCAGTTAATTGTAGAACTGCGGAAGTAGAGTTCAAATTTCCAGGTGAGTAAGTCTTAAAATGGAAAGGTAGTTTAGCTGTGCATGTAGGTCGATTCATTTCCTACCTTAAGTCCAGGAAGATGATTTCTAAGGGTTGCACGTACCATCTAGTTAGGGTTAAGGACGTGGAGTCCGATACCCCAACCATCAAGTCCGTACTAGTAGTATGTGGGTATCCAGAGGTCTTTCCTAATGATTTGCCAGGTGTCCCTCCCGAGCAGAAAATTGATTTCGGTATAGATCTTCTTCCCGACATGCAGCCTATATCCTTTCCGCCCTACAGCGTGGCTCCAATCAAAATAAAGGAGTTGAAGGATCAGTTGGAGGAATTTCTAGATAAGGGCTTCATTAGGCTGAGTAAGTCTCCTTGGGGTGCACCAGTATTATCTATTCTGAAGAAGGACGGTTCCCTTTATATGGGTATTGACTATCGGTAATTAAAAAAGGTTACCATCAAGAACAGGTACCCCTTATCTAGGATTGATGATTTGTTTGACTAGATTTAGGGTGCCAAGTGTTTCTCCAAGATTTGTCTCAGATCCAGATATCACCAGCTCAGGGTTCGGGAGAGTGACATCCCGAAAACCACTTTCAAACACGATATGGTCAATATAAATTTTTTGTTATGTCTTTTAGACTAACCAATTCCCCTGAAACTTATATGGATCTAATGAACAAGGTGTTCATGGAATATTTAGACATGTTCGTAATTGTGTTCATCAATGATATTGTTATATATGCTCGGAGCAAGGAGGAGCATGCCGCTCACTTGATTGTAGTGCTTTTTGGCATTTTTGGGCCATGTGGTATCGAGTGAGGGCATAAGGGTAGACTCTCAGAAAATTGAGGCGGTGAATAATTGGCCCAGACCGGTGAACCCATCAGATATCAAGACCTGTTTTAGCTTAGCGGGTTATTACCGGAGATTCGTTGAGGGCTTTTCATCAATTGCAGCACCTCTGAACAAGTTGACTTAGAAGAAGGTAAAGTTCCAATGTCCGGAGGCTTGTGAGAAAAGCTTCCAGGAATTGAAGACCTGACTCACTTTAGCACCAGTGTTGGCCCTACCAAGGGTACGGATGGCTTTGTTGTGTATTGTGATGATTCTCAAGTCGGACTAGGGTGTGTGTTGATGCAGCATGGGAAAGTGATAGCATATTCCTCAAGACAATTGAAAATTCATGAAAAGAATTACCCGACCCACGATCTTGAGTTGACCGCGGTGGTATTTGCCTTGAAGATATGGCAGCATTACTTTTATAGAGTCCATGTGGATGTATTCACAGATCACAAGAGCTTGCAACATGTGTTCACACAGAAAGATCTCAATCTTCGGCAAAGAAGGTGGTTGGAGCTACTAAAGGACTACGACATGAGTGTCCTTTACCACCCGGGAAAGGCTAATGTAGTAGCGGATGCACTTAGTAGGCTCTCTATGGAGAGTGTTTCCTATGTGGATGAGTGAAAGAAGGAGTTGGTGAAAGATGCCCATCGACTTGCGAGGTTGGGAGTTAGATTTGTTGACTCTGCCGATGACGGCGTTGTTGTGCTAAACATATCAGAATCATCCTAGGTGATGAATGTGAAAGCCAGAAAAGATGAGGATCCTATTTTAGTAAAGCTGAAGGAAGCCATTCAAAGTCAAAAGGTGGAGGTCTTCTCCCAAGGGGGAGATGGTGTACTGTGGTACCAGGGTTGTCTATGTGTTCCAAATGTTGATAATTTGAGGGACCGAATATTGCATGAGGCACATGGATCCAGGTATTCTATCCATCCAGGTGCCACCAAGATGTATCATGATTTGTGGGAAATATATTGGTGGAATGGCATGAAGAAGGATATTGCAAAATTCATAGCTAAGTGCCCGAACTGTCAACAAGTGAAGGTCGAGCATCAAAGGACGGGAGGCATATTGCAGAATATGAGCATTCCTACTTAGAAGTGGAAAGAGATTAATATGGATTTCATCACAGGCCTACCTCATACTCGCCGACACTATGATTCTATTTGGGTGGTAATAAATAGGTTGACCAAGGTTGCACACTTCCTACAGGTCAAACCATAGATTCAGTGGATGATTATGCCAAACTATATATTCGAGAGTTGGTTCGACTTCATGGAGTGCCCTTGTCTATTATCTTAGACCGAGGTACTCAGTTTACCTCTCTGTTTTGGCGGTCTTTCCAAAAAGGGCTCGAGACTCAGGTTAAGCTCACCACAGCATTCCATCCACAAACGGATGGTCAGGCAGAGTGGACAATTCAAACTCTCGAGGACATATTGAGAGCTTATGTGATGGACTTTAAAGGTATTTGGGATGATCACTTGCCTTTGATCGAGTTTTCTTACAATAACAACTATCACTCTAGCATCCAGATGGCACCGCACGAGGCTCTTTACGGGAGGAGATGTAGATCGCCCATTGGATGGTTTAAAGTTGGTGAGGCAGCTATGATATGACCTAATTTAATTCATGAGGCCATGGTGAAAGTTCATATGATAAGGGACAAGATGAAAACCACTCAGAGTCGTTAAAAATCATATGCAGATGTGAGAAGAAGAGATTTGGAGTTTGAGGTAGACGATTGGGTGTTTCTGAAGGTATCTTCCATGAAGGGAGTCATGCGGTTCGGAAAGAAAGGAAAGCTCAGTCCCTGCTATATTGGTCCTTACCGGGTTATAAGAAGAGTTGGTAAGGTAGCGTATGAGTTGGACTTGCCATCAGAGTTATCTTCAGTTCATCCCGTCTTTCATGTATAGTTCTTGAAAATGTGTTTAAGTGATCCAGCTTTAGTTGTCCCGGTGGAAAGAGTTGGTGTGGGAGACAGCCTAAGTTATGAGTAAATTCAAGTTGCAATCTTAGATCGTCAGGTTCGAAGGCTAAGGAACAAAGAACTAGCTTCGGTGATGGTGTAATGGAGAAATCAGCATGTTGAGGGAGCTACGTGGGAAGCCAAAGCAGCTATGATGGCTAAATACCCCCACCTGGTCCCTATCGGCTCAGTTTTAGTTTGTGGTATTAGTTTATTCCCTAACTCCCTAATTATTTTCCATTTTCGGTTCATGTGCACAAGTTTGATTTATATTATGATAGATTTATGTGATATCTAAATTCAGTTCAGCTATTTAGTTCTTTTCGGAGGTAGTCATTCCATTAGTTTTCGATTTAAATAATCAGTATTTGCATATGATGATTTCTTGTTTCTAAGTTTTCTGTGTGTTTCTAACATTCCAGGACGAATGTTCCCAAGGGGGAGATACTGTTATACCCCGAGAACTCGAATATCGGACCCTGGAGTTGAAATGGGGAAAAGCTGAAAATCTGAGTAGCAGGCACAGAACGAGTCGTTGGACGACTCGTGAGACCAACCCACGAGTCGTCAGGTGGCTTGTGGGGAAGGCTTGTGAAGAGCAGGAAGATTGTAGGATAAGGGGGTCCCCGCGGGCGTGGGAACGACTCGTGGTTAGTCACCAAGAGTCGTCAAGTTAGCCGTGGGGTGGGGGTGAAGAATAAATGGAGGAAGTTAACCTGTGTACCTAACTGAAGGCCCTATGAGTCATGGTCATTCCCCATGATTCGTGTGATGAGTCGTGATCAAGCAGGGTAGGTTTTATTTAAGACTAAGGCAGTGTACTTGACGGGAGGAGACCACGAGCCGTGGTCACAAGCAATGGATCGTTAAGTCACACGTGGTGAGCCCAGGAGATCTGATAAGTAGTGTACCAACGAACGACTCCACGAGACGTGGCCCCTTATGACAAGTCCTTAGGTCTCTCGTTGGGAACCCCCTGGCAATTATTTTCAGCGATTTTAGTAAGGGCTTTTCCGTAATTCCTATATCCTAGGGGCCTATACTATATCGTTTAAGGCTCGTTTTAGAGGGATTTTTGCATTGGAAAATCGATTCTAAGTTATTCTTCCCATACATGCAAGTTTGAAGATTTGAAGAGGTAACTCAAGAGAAAATCTCAAGGTTTCCATTGGAATCTCAGCTTGGGTAATTAGAAGGTGTTAGAATTCAGCACTCCCAGGTTTGTAAGGTTATGAGTGGGTGTCTTCTTCCATACCCATGCCCAAATTCTATCAAATCATGATAAATCTCCTATGATCAAGTATGGGGGTTTTACCCAATTGCATAACTCTTCAACCTATAAACATGGACATGATTAGATTCTATTTATATTGATGAATTGTTAAGCTTGGGCAGATTTTAAATTGTTTTCAATACAAATCATATTATCTAAGTTATGAAATTTAAATGCCCATGGATGAAAAGTTCATAAAAGAGGTGAATGATGACGAATGTATGATGATGATTAGATTTGATGATAAAAAGCATGTTTCTAAAGATACCCATGATTATGAAGTTATTTTCAAAATGAATTGAGTAGATCCAAGCATGATAAAGCTTTGGGCAATGCCCACATGTTGAATTAAAAGGATGATTTTCCCAAAATAAGCTTACCATATTGTTTGGAGCAAAATTTCCCAAATTTCATAATTTCTAGCTTGTGGTATGTTGAGTTAAATATTCCTACATATAGCTTACCACATGATTTGGAGTAGATGCTCCTACTTGATCTTGTGGTATGATTCAAAATAAAGCTTCTGATATGCATAAATTCTTAATTGAGATGTATGTCATTATTGAGCTTTGTCAAGGGACAATATCGAGCTTCATTTTCACATGAAGTCGAGTCTATGAATGATTTCATTAATAAGCTTTGTCAATAGACAATGTTGAGCTTTGTTTCATACAATATTGAGTTATGCATGATTTCATCTTGATCTTTGTCAATAGACGATGTTGAGCTTCGTTATATACGATGTAGAGCATTGCATGTTTTTAGGAGAAGAGTAAAGCACTGAGCGGGTTAAGAGTCGATCACCCTATGCCCAAGAACTACGTTCCAACGTAGGTTGATACAATTATAATATTGGGACCTCCCTTGTGAGCTATCCCCGGCCTGATTGGCCCTTGAGCTTGATATCGATATCATGGTTTCGTCCATCGCCCTGACAAGGTTATGGACGGCTCTACCCACTTGAGTGTGATAGTTGGGACCACGTAAGCTCTATCATGGTATGTCGATTAAGTGACGAGTCTCCCACTGTCTATACTATTCATATTTGCATATTCGTTACTCATGGTAGTTATCTTATGTATGCATGTTCTAAAAGCAAGATTTGACTCATTGTTCAACTTTTATCATAAATGTTATGTTTCAGCTTTGAGTCATTCGAGTAGTCATGATGTTATGAAGCTATGCATGGTCATGTATGATAATATTACGATTTCAGAAGGAATGCGTGCAACCCTTTTTCTTATACTTGAAAGCTTATGATATGTTATGAAAAGTTTTAAATGATTTACTTTACTTAAGCGGTGTTACTTACCTTGCATACTCGGTACATTCCACGTACTGATCGCATACTTTCTATACTATATCGTTTCATCATATAGGACCCAGCTCGCAGCTTCAGCCTCGTTCTTAGACAACTTTCCATAGTTAGTATCTGCTCGGATTGGTGAGTCCTCATCCTTCGAGGACTAGACTATCATTTTCCTTTATGTATTTCCAGTTCCAGTATTATTGAGTTAGTTGGGGTCTTTTCCCATCAACTCGTCCACTTTAGAGGTTTTCAGACTTATGTGTATGTAGCTTTGGATGTTATTCTGATGTGATGTTAAATTAGACTTCCACTGAGATTATATTCATGTTTTCTTCAGTTTAATGAGTGAGTTAGTTGTATGCTTATACCATGGGTCGACTTGGGGTCTCTCGGGGTCTCTTGTCTCGTATCTACGATTCGGGCCTCCATTCGGTTCGTGACAACTCACCTGGCTTTGTAAGATAAATAACGGGATGCTCACCATGCTTTGCGAGATACATAAACCAAAGATACCATGGTGGAGCTCAAACATATAAGCTTTATTTTTAGACTCAAAAGAATTAATTGCAGTATCTTTTAGGCGCATTACATAGAAAGAATTAGTCATGATACTTTTGAATTAGTTCGCTTAGCATTTAACATGTAGTTATTTTAGTTGGGGAAAGATTCAAGTAAAACAACAATACCTCTTACCTAAAGACATATGAACATTCTAAATGATTCAACATGCTCTATATGTGTAAGATTAGAGCCCAACACAATGGGAGTAAGATTAAATGAGAAGAAACACATGAACAATTGAAGCATATAATCAAATACACTACTAGAGAAATTTGGGGAGTAAATGGGCAGATTTTATATCCCACATATGAACACTCTTAACATGGGTAATATAGGAGTTTATTAGCTCGTACGATAGGAACATGTATCAAAGGTTCATGTCATAGCGATGAAAGAGGTTTTATCTTTACATACCTCATTTCCCAATTCATATAACTTATGAAGTGTCAACCTCTCCTACAAGGTGATAACCTTTATCAACAGAAAAAAAAGTAATAAGGATAATATTAGCATCTAATCAACAAGTTGGAACATTCTTAATTCAAAAAAAAGTAGACAAGAAGCAAGCTTGTAACTTTCCAGTTCAATGGTGCTTTTGCGCACTTTCTGCTCGTTATAGTTATTCATATGATATAACCATCTAATGAGGTCTCCCAAAACTCCCTTGGATACACAACGTATATTAAAATAGTACACAAACATGGGAAATCACCAAACCCATCAATTCTACCCCGTAATAAATTCACACAACTTCGCCACATGCAAAGTAGTACCTCCTTGCTTCATAACACATAAACATCCCCTACATTTATAATTCAATAAGAGAAATACAAACTCATTACTTTCGATCAATATACTATGAATTCCAATAAACAAGTACATTTAGAATACTCAAATGAGCTTATAATTGGAGATAGGGGTCAGCACTTTACCTTACTGTGTCACGACCCGAGCTAGGGCCCAAATCGAGACACGGGACAAGAAACCCTGAGAGTCTCCAAGTCGACCCATGGCATGAACATAATATCTAAGCTCAACATAGTAAGGCGGAAGTTCAACTTACATAATAATGGAAGTGTACAAAAAAATCAAGCTATAATAGAATCATACATGACAAACTAATTTCTACATAATGTCTGAAAGCCTCTAACATATCTGATATTTTGATGGGACAACATCCCTAATTAACTAAACAAGTCTAAAACTGAAAGAAACATAACAAATATAGGTCTGAGAGGGAAGCAGGACTAAAGATGTGGCTGAGACTGATCCCTTAGACCTGTATCATGAAACAATACAACATTGAGTATGCGGTCAGTACTTGGAATGTACTGAGTATGCAAGATAAGTAAAACGGATAGTTAAAAATACATAAGAGTTCATAAGAGTAAGACAATATGATCATAACGTAAGTATCATAATGTAAACATAAAGACTCAAGGTTTTCAAAACATTCGTAAATCAGTCATAATCATAATCATAAGAGAAAGACTATTCTAAACATTACTTGAGCCAAGATAACATAACATAACCATGCATAAATCATGAGGAGCAATGGGAGATTATTATAACCAGCATACCCCACATGAAGACACATGGAGCCTGACTTTTAAATCCCTAGTCAGGAGGGTGTTCGTACTTTTCCAAGGGTAGAACCATGAAAAGAGGCATGATATCACTCATGAAAGGCCCATTCGGGAAAAAAGGGACAGTCTCAAGGGAGGTCCCATCATGTCTATGTTGGCGCGTAGTTGTGAGACTCGTGGTATGCTTGGACCCCAGGTATACTCGGTGTTAAATACTATTCCAAAAACACATATAGTGCTCATATGATAATAGGAAAACATACATGAGATTCATAGGCTAGTTAAATCATAATAATCATAACCATGCTTGAAATAGGTGAACAAGCTATGAAATAAGTCCCATGAGTCGGCCATAATCACAAATCCATAAATCATGAAATTTGTGCATACTTGTAAAACATGTATATACTTGATATTTCATAAATCCATGATAAGTACTTGATAGAAATCATATCATAAGGAATAAATCATAATTAGGATAATTTAGATCGAGATCATAATGAAATCATAACTTGACTTTTCATAAGAACATACAAAGTTGGCCATAATTTAATTAAAATTTGAAACTATAATTTAATAATCAAAATAGTTATAAATTCTTCCCATAGATAATAAAACAATATTTAATACATGCAAGGGATTCACCCATCGATAGATCATAGAGAATTTCACAAGAATTGGAATAAACCTCATAGATCATGAAACTCGAATTGTAGAATTTGACATCCATGGAATTTGAGAAGAGTTTAGGGAATGAGAGTGAAAGGAAATCTACGAACTCTCATTCATAGCCTAATATACCTGGGTAAGATGATCTTACACTCTTCCTTGAATACCCAAAGGAAATTGAAGGAGAATTGATGGATTTTAGCCTTGATCAACCCTATGAACCTTCTAGTTTTGCATGCATGGAGAGGAGTGATTTAGAATGAGCTAAACCCTCTTAAAATAACAATAACTAAGATTAAACGAAGTAGTTTAGGCTTTAAAAACTTAGGAATTGCGGAAAATTTCTTAACAGATTCGCAGGAAAATACACACTGCCAGTCCCAATGAGGGACTGGACGAATCGTGGTTTGGGGGACGACTCCTCGTCTGCCTGTCGTGATCAACACTACCATTTTTCATCTGAGGGTCACCATGAGGGACACCACGACTCGTGGTGACCAACCCGTTACCACCACTGCTGAAACTTCTCATCTTTCAAGCATCCCTTGGCCATGGCTGACATAACGAGTCGTGGTGCTAACCATGACTTATGGTCACATCCGTGGTCACCCCAAAACTAAAATTTAAACCAATACTGAACCCCCTCCCCACGAGTCACTGCACGACTCGTGGTGCTTCCCACAGGTCCTAGGATGACTAGTCATGTGACCTGGTGCAGAAAATTCAGTTTTCTCCATTTCAACTCTCGAGTCTAATCTTAGGGTTTTTGGGGTATTACAATATCTCCCCCTTGGGAACATACATCCTCAAATGTTGAAAATCATACTAAAAAGTAGGGAAACGCAATCATCATACTCAAATACTGAATATACATGCTGAAAACTGATGGAGTGACTGACTCCAATTTGAACTACATGATTGAACTGTATTCCTAAATCACACATACATTCATTGACATGGAAGAAACTGGGGCACATGAGCTAAACATGAAACTTAATAGAGTACTAAGGAGGAAACTGATATGTCAAGCTGAAACTGAGCGGGAAGGAAATTGATGTGGGTATTTAGCCATCATATCTGCTTTGTCTTCCCACCTGGCTTCCTCAACATGTTGATTCCTCCACAAAACTTTTATTGAAGCTACCTCCTTGTTTCTTAGCTTTCAAACCTGACGATCCAGTATTTCCACCGGAACCTCCTCATAACTAAGGCTATCCTTCACGCCTACACTCTCCACCGGAACAACTAGAGCTGGGTCACCCAAACACTTCTTCAATAGTGATACACGGAAGACTGAATGAACTGAAGCTAGTTCTGAGGGTAGCTCTAACTCATAGGCCACCTTGCCAACACATCTCATGATCCGGTATGGGCCAACATAACAAGGACTGAGTATCCCTTTCTTTCTGAATCTCATCACTCCCTTCATGGGAGACACCTTTAGAAACATCCAATCATCGACTACAAACTCAAGTTCTCTCCTCCTCACATCCGCATAGGACTTTTGGCGACTCTGAACTATTTTCAACCTATCCCTTATGAGCTGAACTTACTCCATAGCATCTTGGACTGAATCTAGACCTATCAATGTAGCTTCACCAATCTCAAACCAACAAATAGGAGATCTACATCTACACCCATAGAGAGCCTTAAATGATGCCATCTGAATGTTGGAATGGTAGTTGTTGTTATATGAAAATTCTATAAGAGGCAAAATGATCATCCCTAACTACCCTTGAAATCAATCACACATGCTCTTAACATTACCTCAATCTATAATGAATTAGAGGGCCTATGAACTATAAAATTAAAGGTCTATGAGTCTAGTTTCCAATATGTTAAATCATTCACTAATACGACTTTAGAATACAAAGATATTCATATTTTCATGAAACTACACAAGAAGGAGATGAGGTCCAGAGATGAAAGTAGGTCACACCATCAAAATAGTGTTGTAGTTAACGTGACACATTTCCCTATATCGAACAGTCCCTATATAAGTTAGTTGGTCAGTTGATTGCTTTGTTTCTCCATTTTTCCTATAAACGTATTGAAAAGGGACCTTAAGCTCTTTTCTACATACCCTAAGGGATCCTAAGGTTAGAACATAATTTCCATGGTGATTTATCGAGTTGGGAGTTGGAATTCTCTGCATAGTTTGTGTTTTGGCGTCGTTCCGGACGTTTTGGTGGTTGCTTCTTATTGAACAGGTTGGTAAGCGCTTCTCCTTTTCTTATTCTTAGTTTTCAGGATGATTTAGGATGTGTAAATATTTTTAGGTTACTAACTTGGTGTTTTTATGGTTGAATTTATAGAAAAGTAGTCGGTAAACGTCGTTTTGTACTATTTTCCTTGTTGAGTGTTTTAGCGGTGTCTTGGTAGTTTGAGTTGCTGTTGTTAGGAATAATCTTGCTAATGAACCTCTGATTAACTATACTGACCTTGTTGATGCATTTCTAGATCACTATTTACCATTAGAGCTTCCGGATGATAGGGCTGATCAGTTTTTACGCTTGGAGTAGGAGGATATGAGTGTGCGGGAGTACGGTCTTTATTTGGTTGATTGGCTTGATATGCTCTTTCCTTTGTAAGTACCATGCGAGCTAGGATACACTGGTTGGTAAATGGGTTGCTTTCGGAAAATATACAACATCGTAGAGTTGCTTCAATACAGGAGAGAGGGCATATAGCCCGTATACAAGCATTGGCTTAGAATATAGATGTAACACCCCAAAAGTCCTTGAGACCAGACCCTAGACTTGGAGTAGAAACTAGATGAAAAGTGAAATTTTTGCCTCATAAAGAATCGTAGTACAACTTTTTAGATGATACCATGAGTCATGGTCAGACTCATGGTAGGCAGTTAGTGGATTTGTAATGTTAAGTAACGACACGTTATGTGCCTCATCACGAGCCAACAGTTTAGAAATTTGTCAAGTCTTCCCCAAAATCAATGAGTCTAGTGACAACTTATGGTGATGTATGACAGATCATAGTGATGGCTCGTGAGATGAAATTCTGAGAGTATCAAATATAATTGCAGTGGCAATGAAAGGATGTAATGACTCATGGTAACAAATGATGAGTCATGATGATCGTCCGTGATGAGGAGCCCAAAAACTAGCCAAAGGGTCCCGACATGTAACGAATGGTCACCAGGAGTAATGGTGACAACCAACGACTCGTGGTATGGGTTGTGGTGACTGGATGAGCAGTTTTTAAGTGCGAAGTCCCAGGGATATTCTCGTCACTTCTATGCTTTTATCTCCAAAATAAGCTCATTTTTGGGTTTTCTAAGAGGGACATTAGAGGGTTTTTCCTAGTCTAATCTCCTATTCTTCTCAAACCACTATACATTCCAAGTTCTCTTAGCTCTCAAGGCTCTCAAGATCATCTAGGGTTCCTTTCCAAGGAGCTTCAAGATTCAAATGATAGCAAGGATTCTCCAAGCACATTTAAGTGGGACTTCAACAAGGGTTTTCTTTCACCCTTGTGCAATTATTTTCAAAAACTCTAGTAATTCAATTCTCTAGAAATCATCTCTTAGGGTTTCCATTCAATGAAAGATTTCCCTTATTTTCTCCATGTTTTCAAGGCTCTTATGATGAATAGAATAAGATGTTAACGATTTTACACTCAATTGCATAATGTATTTCCATGATTTTAAAGGTTCAACCACCATGATTTAGCATTGTTTTCAAAAGACTTGTTTAGTTTTTAACTTATGACTCTCTCATGAATTCAGTGTGCATGTTTTGTAGTATGATTTGAACATATGATTCTCTTATGATTTCAGTATGATCAGTATTTTCATGGTTCTTTATACACTCAGGACACTTTCACATAAAGTAGTTTTGACTTAGTCTTAGAATACCAGTTTCGAGCCATTAGTATCTTCATGGTTCTTTAGACTCTCATGACACTTTCAAATAAAGTAGTTCTGACATAGTCTTAGAACACTAGTCTTTAGATTATTAGTATTTATATTTAGTTGGTAGTAGTACTTAGAACCAAGTGGGTCGGTGTTCAGCACACCCAGATTCCCAGAACAACGTGCCACTGTAGGTTAAGGGATCTTCACCAGTTGAGAGTGTCTCCCTCGCCCAAATGGGCTCATGGTGAATTCAGATAATTATGCATCTATACCTTAGAAAGGTAATTGAGTCCTTTAGATGGGGCATATACATTAACCTCCACATATATATCACGTGGTTATAAGTTAGTTAATAGAGTCTCCCATAATATAGTTCAGTTTCAGTACAGTTCATATTTGTTACAGTTCTCAGTTACAATTACAACATTAGTTCAGTGCATGTTCATGACCTTTAAATTAGTTTTACTTGTGCTTTCATTAACTATTTTTAGAATTTCACATCATATCAGTATTTATGCATCTCAGATAAGGTCATTGTACTTAACTTTATATTATACATTCAACTATGTATTCAGTATACTTTTTCTCAGATTACTATCATGTTTTAAACTTCAGTCACATGTCCCATATACTTAGTATATTCTAAGTACTAACATCATACTTCTTGTGCTACATCATTTTATGGTAAAGATTCAGGTACTCAGACTCAAACTCGCAGGTAGACACGTTCAAGAACATAATAAGCAATTATTGGTAAGTCCTCATCATTCAAGGGATGGAGTTGTTTTATTTTCATTTGCTTGTCCTTGCTTTCAATTTCTGACATATTGAGTTAGCTGGGGACTTGTCCGAGCAGCTCGTCAGTTAGTTGAGGGTTTCAGATAGAGTAATAGTATTTTTAGCTTATGACTCAATGTTTATCTAACTATTTTGAATTTATCTTACTCAAGTATTTCTATGAAATGTTCTTTCTTTCAAAGTTAAATTACTTCCGATAAGTTTATCTTAAATTAGATATTAGTAGTATCATGTCATGTTATGGGTTAGCTTGGATCCATTCGTGGTCTAGGTCCCATGTTGTGTCCATGATATTAACTCGGGGCATGAAGAATTTGGTATCAGAGCATCAGGTTTATGTGTGTCCTAGGGGGTCTGAAAGCTGCATTAAGTAGAGTCTTCTTCATGGATTTGAAACGCGCCCCACTTATGAGGAAGAGGCTATGAGACGTTTTAGTAAACTTCCCTTCTTTCATATTCCATATCATGTGATGAAGTCCAACTCTCCTTATTCATTTAACTCTTATTATACACGTTTGTATAAAATTCCTCCCTGAAGAGCTAATGGAAGAAGAAATGAAAATGGCAACGATAATGGGAACCAGTAGCCCCACCTGCTTCAATAGACCCTTTGAATGAGCAGGTGACTCATGTGGAGTTTAGGGCTGCTTTTCATGTCACGATCCAAGTCCATACCCTGTACGAGACACGATACTTGTAGTCACAAGTAACCCCAAGTCAACCCATGGTGTATCATAACACTGGTAATGTGAGTAATCATAGCAGAAGATTAAATCATAAAACCATTTAAAAGATCTAAATGATAAGAAGTTTATACATCTGAAAACAAAACTTAATGTCCGAATCAATGTCTGAAATCCATGTACATATGATGAGTTGTTGGGACAAGCACCTAACTAACTCTAAAGAATTACTGAATGAAAATAACTGAAAAAGTAAATATCGTCCTCGAAAGATGACGACTCACCACTGGTACTACTGATATCACCTAAAGAAGGTCCACCAACGGTGCTGAGGTTGAGAACCTGCGCCTGTATCATGATACGATACAACATAGAAGGTATGTGTCAGTACTTTGAATGTACTTAGTAAGTGGGAGAAAATATGACGTAAAGAATAAACAAACTAATTTTAATGACATGTAATAACCAACTGAAATACTGAAACTAAATAAATTTGAAATATAACTGAAATAGTCAAAATGACCCAGTCTGATGGTCATAGACATGCCTTGAATCTGAGATACTGATCTGACCTAACTATACTGAACTGAACTGAGTAAAATGAAACTGTTCTAAGCTAAGCTAAACTGAAACTGTACTAGTGGGAGAGGATATAACCGACATATAACCACGTGAGCTAAACGTAGAGTCCGATATATACACCCTATTGGTAGGACCCAATATACCTTGCTTGGGTATAAAGGCATGAACTAGGTGATCACAAGTCTGGGGCCAAGGGCTAATAAAATAACCTACGGTGGCAACGTAGTTATGGGAACCTGGATGCGCTGGAACTCAGGTTCGCTCGGTGCCAATTCCTACTCCCATTGGATAGTCCTAAACTGACTACTAAGACGATATCTCAAAACTGGGGTCCAAGACTAAGTCAGGGATACCTATCTGGAAGTACTTTGAGAGTCTTATCAGACCGGATTAGGTAACTAGTGTTCTAAGACTAGACAGAGCTACCTATCTAGAAGTGTCGTAACCGTCTAAAGAATAAACTGAAATCTGATAACTAATATTTGAGTCTAATAACTGATAACTGGGAGGCACCACTGACACCTAAAGAAAAGACTGTAGTCAAACTGATCAGCTAACATTTCTGAATAATACTAAACATTCTAACATTCCAACTGAAATTGGACTAGCATGCAATTGACTAAGATTTCAACTAATTTTAACAATATGGGAGTCCCAACACTCGTAGAGTCAAGCAATATGATTAACTACTCAATTATTCTAGACCCTAAAAAACTGCATTCGAAAGCTTAGGCTAAATCATTTTACAAGAAGCTAGTTTCAACATGATTTCTATGAATTTAGGAAAAACATAGCGACTAATAACATGGATAATTTATAGAATTATCCACCTGAAATTTATAGAATTCTTTCGAAAAACTTTCTAAATTTCAAAATCTCAAGGCTATAACTTGTAGAAGAGTTAACATCGGGTTTTGGGGATACAAGGGAAGAACAATTCCCTTATTGAATTCTCATATACCTACTGAAGAAATCCCGGAGAAAATCCCTTGAGAATCTGAGAATAAATTGACTGCCCTAGCTCCTGCTCTAAGTTTTCTAAGAGAAATTTTACGAACTGACTTTCTTATAGGATGAGAGGGGTGAAGTAATCATCGATTACCCCTATAAATTCCCTGAAAATAACCAAAAATGACGTATTTTAGGGATTAAAAAGGTGGGAAATTACAAAAATATCCCTAAGGACAAATCTAGAAATACTGCCGATAAGGACCAACGGGTCACTCAACAAGTCGTTGGTTGAGACCATGACTCATTGGGACCAGCCGTTGGTCCTAAGGCTTGGGTTTTGGGCTCACTAGAACTGAAAACGAGAGGGACCATTACTCGTTGGATAGACCAACGAATCTTTGGTTCCTCCCGTTGTCACTGGATGAGAATTTTGGGAAGCCTGATAGCGGGAAACACAATGACTTGTTGGTATACCCAGTGGGTCGTTGTGTAGAGTTGTTACCTCCACTGGAGAAGTTACTAAAATCCCTAAACTTGACACCACGGGTGGCCAAAATGACTCTTTATGGGATACAGTGGGCGGTTGTTGTCACTCGTTATCATTGAAGAAGGTTTCTAGGAATCCCAACTAACGACTCACACCACGAGTTGTTGTATCACAAGATGAATAATTTGTTGAGTCGTGGGGTCCTGGAAGAGGGAATTCTTAGCTGGGGACCTAAGAGTGATAGGAAGACTCATTGGTTCTCACAACAGGTCGTTCCATGTCATATTGGTTCTCGAAGGACCCAGGCAGGGCTGACCATAACTAAGACAACGAGTCGTTGGAGATGACCACGACTCATTCTCTCGGTCGTTCTAAGGCATTTCTTTTGGTTCCTTATGGATTTTTCTTGCAAGGTCTAATTTTGGTCTAGGAAAGTTTTGGGGTGTTACAATATCTCCCCCTTGTGATCATTCATCCTTGAATGAAGGCTAAAACTGCTGGAAAATCAAGAAAAGAGCTGCAATTCCCAGACTGAAGCCATCATGTCTGCTTCTGCCTCCCATGTGGCTCCCTCAACTAACTGATTCCGCCACGAGACTTTCATCAAAGCGACTTCCTTGTTTCTCAGCTCATGAACCTGACGATCAAGGATCTGAACTAGAACCTCTTCATAAGAGAGATTATCTTTCACTCCCACATTGTCTAGTGGTACAACTGAAGTTGGATCACCGATGCACTTCTTCAATAGTGACACATGGTAGACTGGGTGCACAAATGCTAACTCTAGAGGTAATTCTAACTCATATGCCACACTACCAAGTCGCTTCAGAATTGTGTAGGGTCCCACATATCTCGGACTGAGTTTCTCTTTCTTCCTAAACCTCATCACCCCCTTAATGGGTGAAATTTTAAGATAAACCCAATCATCTACTGAAAATTCTAACTCTCTTCTCCTTACATCAACATAGGATTTCTGTCGGCTTTGCGTTGTTTTCAACCTCTCCCTAATAAGTTGCACCTTATACATAGCTTCATGAACCGAGTCTTGCCCTATAAGGGTAGCTTCACCAACCTCAAACCATCCAATAGGATACCTACACCTCGTACCATATAATGCCTCAAACGGGGCCATCTGGATACTAGAGTGGTAGCTATTATTGTATGCAAACTCAATGAGAGGTAGGTGATCATCCCAACTACCCCTGAAATTGATCACACACGCTCTCAACATGTCTTCCAAGGTCTGGATAGTCCGCTCAACTTTCCCATCAGTCTCCAGGTGAAAAGTTGTGCTGAGCTTGACCTGGGTACCGAGTCCTTTCAGAAATGACTTCCAAAAATGCGTGGTGAACTGGGTACCTCTATATGAAATAA
This sequence comes from Datura stramonium, assembly GCA_018107945.1. Classification (NCBI taxonomy): domain Eukaryota; kingdom Viridiplantae; phylum Streptophyta; class Magnoliopsida; order Solanales; family Solanaceae; genus Datura; species Datura stramonium. The sequence goes on from JACEIK010007955.1 coordinate 29,706, forward strand.
TGGACAAGGGAACCCCATGTAGTCTGACGAACTCCTGGATATATACCCTAGAATAATCCTCAGCTGAATTTGTAGTTTTAACTGGGAGGAAATGTGCTGACTTGGTCATCCGGTCTACTATCACCCAGATTGAGTCATGCTGCCGAAGAGTACAAGGTAGACCTATAAAAAAGTCCATATTCACTTCTTTCCACTTTCATGTGGGTATGATGATATCCTGCGTCATACCCTCAGGTCTTTGATGTTCCACCTTAACCTGCTGACAGTTCAGGCACTTAGCCACAGATTCTGCTATGTCTTTCTTCATGTCGTTCCACCAGTAAATATCCCGTAGATCACGGTACATCTTAGTGAGACCTGGGTGGATAGAATATCTCGGACGGTGTTCTTCAGCCAATATCTTCTGTCTGAAGTCACTTATATCCGGCACACAAAGTATACCCTGGTAACGGAGCACACCATCTCCCCCTATGGAGAAAGCCTCCACTTCTTTGCTGAGAACTGCTTCCTTTAGCTTAAGAAGTATGGGATCTTCATTCTGCCTTGACTTAACTTTGAAGACTAATGAGGAACCTGATCCACTCTACACTACTACTCCACCCTCAGCTGAATCAACCAACTGCACTCCCAACCGAGCTAACTTGTGAATATCCTTTGCCAATTCTTTTCTACTATGTTAACATGAGCCACTCTCCCCATAGACATCCTTCATAGGGCATCAACCACTGTATTGGCTTTGCCCGGGTGGTGCAGCACACTTATTTCGTAATCCTTCAATAGCTCCAACCACCTTCTCTGACGGAGATTTAAATCTTTCTGACTGAACACATACTGAAGGCTCTTGTGATCAATGAAAACATCCACATGAGCCCCATAAAGGTAATGCCTCCATATTTTCAATGCAAACACCACTGCTGCCAACTCAAGGTCATGAGTCAGATAGTTCTTTTCATGAACCTTGAGCTCATTAGAGGCATAAGTTATCACCTTACCCCGCTACACAACTGAGTCCAACTCTAGAAGCATCACAATACACAACGAACCCATCTGTTCCTTCCAGTAAGGTTAACACTAGAGCGGTAGTAAGTCGAGTCTTCAACTCCTGGAAACTCTTCTCACACACATCTGACAACTGAAATTTCATCTTTTTCTAAGTCAATCGAGTCAAAGGAGATGCAATAAAGGAAAATTCTTCCACAAAACATCGGTAATAACCTGCTAGACCCAAGAAGCTTCTAATTTTGATTGGGGAAGTAGGTATTGGCCAGTATTTAACCGCTGCTATCTTTTGAGGATCTACCTGAATACCCTCACCCGAGACCACATGACCAAGGAAAGTCATAGAATTCAACCAGAATTCACAATTGCTAAACGTAGTGAACAACTGGTAGTCTCTAAGCATTTGTAGCACTATCCTTAGATGGTTAGCATGTTCTTCCTCATTTCAGGAGTATACCAGAATTTCATTAATGAACACAATAACAAACATGTCTATATACGACTTGAAAACCCGGTTCATCAGGTCCATGATAGTTGCGGGGGAATTAGTTAGTCCGAAGGACATAACCACGAAGACGTAGTGACCATACCGAGTTCTAAAAGAAGTTTTTGGTATGTCACATTCTCTGACCTTAGATGATGATACCCCGACCTGAGATCTACCTTGGTGAAACAACTGGCTCCTTGAACCTAATCGAACAAGTTGTTAATCCTTGGGTAGGGGATACCTGTTCTTAACTATGACCTTGTTCGACTAACAGTAATCGATACACATACTGAGAGTACCATCTTTATCAAGAAGGACTTTTAGCTACTCCTTCAACTCCTTAAGCTCAACTGGAGCCATTTTGTAAGGAGGGATGGAGATGGGCTGAGTGTCTGGAAGAAGGTCTATGCCGAAGTCTATTTTCCGCTAATAAGGGACTCTGGGAAGATCTTCGGGAAACACATCAGGGAACTCGCTGACAACTGGAACTCACTAGATAGTTGGGGTGGAAGAGCTGGAATCTTTGACCCGAGATAAATAAATACACCCTTTAGAGATAAGCTTTCTTGCCTTAAGGTACGAAATAAATCGACCCTTAGGTGATTAACTGCCCATACACTCTAATACTGGCTTATTAGGGAACTAAAAAATGATGAATGTAGTTCTGCAGTCGACTGAGGCATAATTGGAGTGTAAGAAATCCATGCCAAGAATGAGATCAAAATAGACCATGTCTAACTCTATGAGATCAGCTGGAATGACCTTATTCAAGATCGAGACCGGGCAGTTTATATACACCCGGCTGGCTCTAACTGACTTACAAACAGGGGTAGAGACTGAGAATGGCTCTCAAAGGACTTTTGGACTAATTTAAAATTGGACAACTACATAGGGAGTCATGAACGATAGTGTGCCTCCTGGATATAGTAGGGCATACACATCTATATGGAAGAGACATAACGTACCTGTGACCACATCAGGTGAGCTCTCCTGATCCTGACGAGAGGACAAAGCATAAAATTGGTTTTGACGATGACCGCCATCCATACTTAAATTGTTGTCCTGCTGAGCTGGTCGGCCTGCTGAAGCTGCTGAAGTGGTAGACTGTGATCTCCCCCGTCATGCTGACGGACATTCTATAAGCTGGTGACCTAGCTATCCACACCCAAAGCAACCCTCTCTACATTGAAGGCATTCCCCTGGATGGTTCTTGCCACACTTATGGAGAGCTGGGTGGCAGTTGCTGGCGTTGTGACTCTAGGTCTATGAGCCAGATGCTCCACCCTTCTGATCCTTGGGGGACCAAAAAGTAGGGGCACTAGATGAAGTGGGTATTTTGGCCCTCTGTCGCTACTGCTGTGGTGGGCGGCTACTACTGCCAGACCTCTGGTGGTCATAATCTGATTGGCAAGTCCTAGCCCGCTTATTCTCTTGCTACATGTCTTTCAGCTTTTCTGCCTCAATCTACTGGCATGAATGATGAGACTGGACAGATCAATGTCTTTGATGACCATCACAGTCCTACAGTCCTTAAGAACCAAGTTTGATACTCCATTAACAAACTTAAGCATGCGAGCCCATGGCTCGGATTCCATCTTTGAAGCATATCATGACAACCGCGTGAACTCCAGTGCGCATTCCTCCACCGTCTTGTTGCCCTATTTCAAATTCATGAATTCTGCCACCTTAGCCTCCCTTAAATCCGGGGGGAAGAAACTTTCTAGGAAGGCTGTTGTGAACTCCTCCCACTCTACCGTTTCCGCTCCTACTAGTCTCCCTTCTTTCCACTGATCATACCAGATCTGGGCTACCCCTTTCAACTGGTAGGCAGATCCCAGCTCACTCTAAAGTCTGACTGAATGAAAATAACTATAAAAGTAAATATCATCCTCAAAAGATGAGGACTCACCACTGGTACTGCTGATATCACATAAAGAAGATCTACTAACAGTGCTGAGGTTGAGAACCTGCACCTTTATCATGTACGATATAGCATATAAGGTATGCATTAGTACTTTGAATGTACTAAGTAAGTGGGAGAAAATATGACATAAAGAATAAATAACTGAACTATAATGACATATAATGACCGACTAAAATACTGAAAACTGAATAAATTGAAATATAACTAAAATGGTCAAAATGACCCTGTCTGATGGTCATAGACATTCCCTGAATCTAAGATACTGATCTGAGCTAACTGTACTGGACTGAACTGAACTGAGTAGATTGAAATTGTTCTGAGCTGATCTAAACTGAAACTGCACTGCCTAGTGGGAAAGGCTATAACCAACATATAACCACATGAGCTAAACATGGAGTCCGATGTATACACCCCATCGATAGGACCCAATATACTTTGCTAGGGTATAAAGGCTTGAAATGGATGATCACAATTCTAGGGCCATAGGGAAAATAAAATAACCTACAGTGGCAACATAGTTTTGGGAACCTGGGTGCGCTGGATCCCCGGTCCGCTTAGTGTTAAGTCCTACTCCCACTGGATAGTCCTAGATTGACTACTAAGCTTAAAGCTCGAACTGGGGTCCAAGACTAATTCAGGGATACTTATCTAGAAGTACCTTGAGAGTCTTATCGGTACGGATTATGTAACCGGTGTTCTAAGACTAGCCAAAAGTTGTAGTCAAGAACAGACTGTAGTCAAACTGATCAGCTGTCATTTCTAAATAATAGTGAACATGCAAACATTCTAACTGAAATTGGACTACCATGCAATTGACTGAGATTTCAACTAACTTTAACAATATGGGAGTCCCAACACTGGTAGAGTCAAGCAACATGATTAACTACTCAATTATGCTAGACCCTAAAATATTGCATTAGAAACCTAGGGCTAAATCATTTCACAAGCAGCTAGTTTCCACATGATTTCTAAGAATTTAGGAAAAACATAGCAACTAATAACATGGATAGTGTTTCACCTAAAATTTATAGAATTTTGTCTGAAAACTTTCTAAATTTTGAAGCCTCAGGCCTATAACTGATAGAAAGGTTAAGGAAGGGTTTTAGGGACACAAGGGAAGAATAATTCCCTTGTTGAATTCCCACATACCTGGTGAAGAAATCCTGGAGAAAATCCATTGAGAATTTGAGAAGAAATTGATTGCCCTAGCTCCTGCTCTGAGTTTTCTGAGAGAAATTTTATGAACTAATTTTTTGAGGGGATGAGAGGGGTGAAGTAATCGTCAATTACCCCTCTAAATTCCCTGAAAATAACAAAAACAACATAGTTTAGGGATTAAAAAGGTGGGAAACTACAAAATTCCCCGGGGAAATGTATGACCTAAAAAGTTTCTATGATCAGACTCCAGACTTAAAATAATAAATTTTCATGGAAGTGTAAAATTTTCCTCAGAATGAGTCGTGGTACGACCCGTTAGTTGGCTCCACGAGTCGTGGTAAGACTCGTGGAAAGCAGTCAATGAAGTTCCTGTTCAGAGCTCAGAGGTAACGACCCACGTCACGACTCGTGGTGTGAGGAGACGTTTCATAGGGTTCCCTATCATGAGCAGTAGCCTGAAATTCAATGCTCCAAGGGACGAGAGACATGACGACACGTTGCGTTCAGTAACGAGTCATCTTGAGAGTCATCGAGGGGAAGTTCAAAAAAATGTTCCAGAGGCAACAGATGGATACGATGACCTGTTAGGGTAGGCAATGACTCGTTATGTCAGTAGTAGGATGGAGGCCAGAAATAAAAAATGGGTTCCCGAGGCAGTGGTGACAATGGAAGAAAGGATGAGTCATCAAGCACCTAACGACTCGTCAAGAGATCCATGGGGTAGAGAAGATCAGTAAAAGGAATTTGTCCAATGTTGGCAACGAGTGGACATGAAGACTCATCTAGTGATGTAACACCTCATCCAGTCCCTCGTCAGGATTGGTAGCATGATTTTTCCTATGTTCTTCCGGGGTGTTTTAGTAAAATCCTATGCTTCTAACTCCTAAACTAAGCCGTTTTGAGTACCAGATGGGACGTTTTTAAGGGGTTTTCACAAGCTTAATTCCCTCATTCCAAAAATCATCTGTAAGGTTTTCTTCTTCTTCTTCTTCTTCTTCTCTCAAGGCTCAAGGATCACCTAGGGTTTCTTCAAGGGCTTCAACATTTAAGTTCTCGTGGGGTATTTCATAAGCCAGGTATGTGGGTTTTCAGCAAGGACATCATTTCATCCTTGTGCCACAAATTTTTATACTAAAAACCCAAATCCTTTGATTTTAGAAATGCATGTTCTAGGGTTCTAATTTATGCATGAATCCTCATATGTTCTCCCCGAATTCTAAGACTCGTCATGGTTAATAGTCATGTATGATTATGAAGTTACTTACACCTTCTCGAAATATGTAAACGATGTGTGAAAAGCATGATTTTAGAACATTCACCATGATTTAGCATAAATTTCGAAATGGGGTTCATTAAATATTCACATGCTCTTACAATGAACTCATTATATATGTTTAACGCATGAGCCGATGATATGGGTTTCCGCAAATCTAAAATGTATGATTTAGGGTATACATTAAAGTATGACTTGGACCTACAGATCTTAAATGAATCTTGAATATATGACATATACTATGAATTTTGGATTGAAATGTTAAAAGCTTCGAGGATATAGCATGATTATGATCTATCAGATTTTCTGGCTTGTTAATAGTATAAAGTAGCCTTGATCAGACTTTAAATGAATTTAGTATGATGTAATTAGTTGTACGCTTAGATCTCTAAATTCGTTGAAGTAGATTAGATTAAATGAATGGTGTCAGATTGGTGTCCTCCATATTCTAGCATAATCAGGGACTCTCCATAGTAGAGAATGTTTTCCTTAGTCAGTCTGGGATTCTTTATAGCAGAGAATGTTTCCCTTATTCAATCACGGACTCTCCATAGTAGAGAATGTTTCCTTTAGGTAGTCAGGGATTCTGTCATGCCCCGCCTTGGGGGGTATGACTGGCACCTGGTGCCCTAGTAGGACCTGGACTGCTAACTGGTGAGCCTAAGCACATCTGGTGCCTGGCTAGC
>JACEIK010007955.1:49603-67041 GCA_018107945.1 Datura stramonium
TTAGGTTTAGCTGGCTACTATTGAAGATTCGTGGAAGTTTTCTCATCAATTGCAGCACCATTGACCAAATTGACCCAGAAGAAGGTGAAATTCCAATGGTTGGAGGCTTGTTAGAAAAGCTTCCAAGAGTTGAAGACTTGACTTACCCCAGCACCAGTGTTAACCCTACCTGATGGTACCAATGGGTTCGTGGTGTATTAAGATGCTTCAAGGATCGAACTTGGGTGTGTATTGATGTAGCACAGAAAAGTTATAGCATATGCCTCCAAATAGCTAAAGGTTCATGAGAAGAATTACCCGACCCATGATCTTGAATTGGTCGTGGTGGTATTCACATTGAAGATATGGCGACATTATTTGTACAAGGTTCATGTGGATGTGTTTACGGACCATAAGAGTGTACAATGAGTGTTTACACAGAAGGATCTCAATCTTCATCAAAGGAGGTGGTTGGAGCTACTCAAGGATTATGATATGAGTGTGCTTTACCATCCGGGTAAGGCCAATGTAGTAGAAGACGCACTTTGTAGACTCTCTATGGAGAGCGTGTCTCATGTGAGTGAGGGGAAGAAGGAGCTGGTGAAGGACGTGCATCAACTTGTAAGATTGGGGGTTAGGTTGGTGGACTCGACCAATAGCTGTGTTGTTGTTCAGAATGGATGAAAATCATTAGTGGTTTCTGATGTAAAAGCTAGGCAAGATGAGGACATGATTTTGGTAAAGTTAAAGGAATCCATTCAGAATCACAAGATAGAGGTCTTCTCCAAAGGGGGAGATGGTGTTCTCCGGTACCAGGATCATTTATGTGTTTCGAATGTTGATGATTTGAGGAATCGAATGTTGCGTGAGGCTCAAGTATCTAGGTATTCTATCCATCTGGGTACCACCAAGATATACCGTGACTTACGGGAAGTCTATTGGTGGAATGGAATGAAGAAGGACATTGCAGAACTTGTAGCTAACTGCCCAAATTGTCAGCAAGTAAAGGTCGAGCATTAGATATCGGGAGGTGTGCTTCAGGATATCAGTATTCCTACTTGGAAAAGGAAAGAAATCAACATGGACTTCATCACAGGGTTGCCTCGCACTCATCGACAATATGACTCCATTTAGGTTGTGGTAGACAGGTTGACCAACGCCGCTCATTTTCTATCGATCAAAACTACGGATTCGGCGGTACTATGCCAAACTATATATTCGGGAGCTACATCAATTGCATGGAGTGCGCTTGTCTATCATATCAGATGGAGGTACCCAATTCACCTCTCAGTTTTGGAAGTCGTTTCAAAAAGGAGTTGGTACTCAGGTTAAGCTCAACATAACATTTCACCCACAAACGGATGGTCAAGCAGAGCAGACAATTCAAACTCTCGAGGACATGTTGAGAGCATGCGTGATTGACTTCAAATGTAGTTGGGATAAGCATTTGCCTCTTATTGCATTTTTGCATACAATAACAGCTGTCATTCCAGTATTCAAATGGCTCTGTTTGAGGCTCTGTATAGGCAGAGATGCAGTTCGCCTATTGATTGGTTTGAAGTTGGTGAAGCGGCAATGATAGGACCAGATTCGGTCCATGAGGCTATGAAGAAGGTTCAGCTCATACGGGACAGGTTAAAAACATCTAAAAGTCGCCAAAAGTCCTATGCCGATGTAAGAAGGAGGGAATTACAATTCGAGGTGGATGATTGGGTGTTTTTGAAGGTATCTCCCATGAAGGGAGTGAAGCAGTTTGGAAAGAAATGAAAACTCAGCCCTCATTATATTGGCCCTTACCGGATTGTAAAATGGGTTGGCAAGGTAGCATACAATTGGAGGTTTCCCCCAGAATTAGCTTTTTTGCATCTTGTTTTCCATGTATCACTCTTAAGGAAGTGTTTCGGTGATCCAGCTCTAGTTGTCTCGGTGGACAGCATTGGTGTGAAAGATAACCTTAGTTATGAGGAGGTTCCGGTGGAAATACTGGATCGTCAATTTCGAAGGCTAAGGAAAAAGGAAGTAGCTTCAGTCAAAGTTTTATGGAGGAATCAACATGTTTAGGGAGCTTCGTGGGAAGCCGAAGCGGATAAGATGGCTAGATACCCACATTTATTCTTTACCGGCTCAGTTCCAACTTGAAGTATCAGTTTTTTGCACTAAGACTCTAATTAGTTTTTATGTTCAGTTCATGTGCCCAAGTTTCTTTCATGTATGTGGATGTGTATATGATTCATAAATCCTGTTCAACTATGTAGTTTGAATCGGAGATAGTCATTCCATAAGTTTTCGGTTTAAATAATCAGTATTTGAGTGTAACAATTGCATTTCTCTATTTTCTATATTCTTTACCACATTTGAGGACGAACGTTCCCAAGGGGGAGATATTGTAATACCTCGAAAGTGCCTAAGATTAGACCCGAGATTTAAAAATGGAAGTTGGCAAAATCCGGGAAAAATTTCATAAAACGGGTGACCTAACGGATCGTTCGTTCAGTCAACGATCCCACGTATCCGTGGTGAGGTACTGCAAGGGTGGAGTTGGGAGAAACAGGTCTAGGAACGACCCGTTTCTAGATGTAACGAGCCGTTGTTTGTGGTTGTGGTATGGCTGACCCTTGGTCAAGGATGAAGTGACGAGTCGTGGAACAACCTGCTGCAGGTAATAACAAATCGTGGTCATCAGCCGTGGAAATGAGAATCAAATCTCTAGTCGATGTAACGAAAGGAAACCATGACTCATTGGAAAGAAGAACGAGTCGTCGTATGGCTCGTGGGAAAGCTTGGTAAAGGTCATGAAGGGGGAAAGAACGGATGACATAACGGATAGTCGTTTGAAGAAATGACTCGTCCTGTCGAGTCATGGGAGTGAACCTAAGAATGTGAAGTCAGGCAGTGGAGACGACGGATGGATACCACGAGTCCTGGTATCCAAGAACGACCCATTAGGACGGTCGTTGTTACCACCAGTGCAGAAATTTCAAGAATTTTATTAAGGGCATTTTCATCATTCCTAAATCCTAGGGTCCTAAACTAAGTCGTTTAAGGCTCGAAATAAAGTTTTTTATGAGGGTAAAACCTATCTTAGGCTCATTCATATCCATGCATGCAAGAGTGATAGTCTAGAGAGGTGATCAAGGCAAATCCTTAAAGGTTCTCTTCAATTTCTTCTTGGGAATTCAAGGAAGTGTAAGTTTCCGCTATAATCAAGTATTTAGGGTTATGAATGGGTGAATCCTTTCACATCCATGCCCAATCCCTCTCTAAATAATGAATTTCTATGTCTAATCTATGGGGTATTAACCCAATGCATGAAATTTCTAATTCTCTACATGGGTATGATTTAAATATGTATATACTATTGAATTATGATTCATGGGCAAGTTTTATGTTATTTTCAATGAAAAATCATGTTCTAATTCTATTAAATCAAAATTTCCAATTATAGAAAGTTCATGAAAGATGAGATTTGTGATGAATGTATGATTATGATGAGATATTATGATGAAAAGCATGTTTTCAAGCTACCCATATTTATAATCATGTATTTAATATGAATTGAGTAATTTCAAGCATGTTAAAGTATTGGGTAATGGCCACAAGTTCAAGTGTGATCTATGATTTCTCAAATTAAACTTACCATATGGTTTTGGAGCGAAGACTCCCAATTATTTTTCAGCTTGTGGTATGGTTTGAGTTAAAGCTTCTCATATGCATAATTTTAGATTTGAGATGTATTTGATTATTTGGTTTCTTCAATAGACGATGTTGATCTTCGTTGAAAAATCATGGAGAGCATATGCATGTTTTTGGGAGTAGTGTTTAGCACTGAGTAGGCTAAGGGTCGATCACCCTATGCCTCAGAATTATGCGCCAACGTAGGTTTATAATTATATATATACATTTGGACCTCCCTTGTGAGCTATCCCCTGCCCTATTGGGCCACAAATTTGATATCGATATCATGGTATCGTCCCTAGCCCTGACAAGGCTTTGGACAGCTCTTCCCACTTGAGTGTAATAGTTGGGACCACATAAGCTCTATCATGGTATGTCAGTTACAAGACGAATCTCCCATTGTTCCTCATGATTTTCGTTATCCATGTTCATCATTCATGAGATTTATACATCTATATATGTTCCACAGTAGGTTTTACTCAATATTCAATTTTACTCCTGATTATTAGATTTCAGCTTTGAGTCAATCGATTCAGTTATGATGTTATATTATGCTATGATTAGATCATGATTTCAGAAAGAATGCATGCAAGCCCCACTCTCAGATTCTTATTGTCTATGTTATACATTATGTATGTCTTTAAATGATTTTACCTATTTAAGCAGTTTTACTTACCTTGCATACTTGGTACATTTCACGTACTGACCACATACTCTATACTGTATCATTTCATGATACAGGATCCAGCACTTAGACTCAACCCCGTTCATAGCTAGTCTTCAGAGTTCACATCTTACACCTGTTGGTGAGTCCTCATCTCCCAGTACCATGCTTATTTATATTTCTCTATGTATTCAGTTTTCAGCTTATTCGAGTTAGTTGGGATCTTGTCCCATCAACTCATCATGTTTAGAGGTTTTTCGGACAAAAGGATGTATTCAGCTTCAGATTGTGTATTCTGATGTTATGTTTATTTCAGACTTCCGCTTCCATGGGTCAACTTGGAGTCTCTCGGGGCTCCTTATCCCGTGTCTCGATCCGGATCTCCATTCGGGTTGTGACAACTATGTGTTGCAGCCCTCTGATTATCTTCTTACATAACTAATGGACCCGGTCTGAAAAGCTTTGGTTGTACCTCATTTTTCCTTTCTTTCGTTGGTGCATCAATGAACTGCTTGCCACTTTCAGATTGATTTGCCTTGGGTTTGTGTATGTATCATCGGGTAAACCCCCCTAAGGTCTATCATGTTGCACAGCTGCCAAGAGATCCTTCTACTTCTCTAAGTTTCTGGTGGCAGCTGTAGATTCTTTAAGTCTGAGGTCGTTTGCCTAATCGGCTACCATGTGGATCAGGTTGGCCATGATCTTCTGTAACATCTCCTCAATATTGCTATATTTTCCACTATTCTTCCTACTCTGCTGCTGGTACTACTATTGCTGAGGCTGCTGATAACCTTGACCCTGCCCCTAATTTCCACCCCTAGAGAAGTAGGGGTGCTTCTGAAATTTCTTGTTATAGGTATTCCTATAGTTATGATTACCCCTCAGCACGTTACCTACAAAGTTGACTGACTCCAGGTTGGCTCCGCATGAGTCTACACTATGTTCGCTATTACCGTATATCTCGCACCAGCTAGGAGCTGGTTGAACTGCATTATCTTGTGTCTGCGGCTGTGTCATACTCACTTTGCTTAACTGAATCATCATCTGGTGTTGGAGTGAAGCTAACCGGTTGCCAATGCATTTACACTATCAACCTCAATAAGCCCTGCTGCTCTCTTACCTGCCCCTCTGGATGATTCACTATGCCACTCTGGAATTCCTTGGGCAATCCTGTTCAACAGAGTGTACAGTTCGTCATAGGTCTTCTCAAGTACTTGCCCACCTGGTGCTGAGTCTAGTAAGATTTTAGTGTGAGGGTCCAGACTCTCCATAAAAGTATGGGCTAACACTTCATTAGACTACTGATGGTGAGGGAAGTCTCTCAACAACGACTTGCACCTCTCACAGGACAAGTATAAATTCTCCTCAGGCAGCTGCTTAGAACATAGAATCTCGCTTCTCAACTTCGCTGTCTTGCCAGAGGGAATGAATCTAATGAGGAACTTCCTTGCCAGGTTATCCCTGGTTGTGACGGAATTTGGTGGCTCTACCTTCCACCACCTCTTTCCCTCTCCCAAAAGTGAAAATGGGAGGAGGGTCAATCTCACATAGTCAGTCGATACTCTAGTGGGGAAGAAGGTGTCACTAATCTTTAGAAAATTCTACAAATGTTACTATGGGTCCTCATGTGTCATGCCTGTGAACTGCACACTCAAGTGCAGCAACTGCACCATATTCTGTTTAAGCTCAAAAGTGCCTCCAGGCTCCAATTTGTGGATGCTGGAAGTCGCATTTGTCGTGAGTAGGATTGCCACTTCACGAACTGGCTCGCTGCTATATTCTCTATCAACAACTTTTCCTGCTCAACTGGTGGATTTTTCATTATTGGCTCCTATGGAACTAGAGGAAGGGGCTACTGTTCAAGAACCTCTCTCTGTAACAACTGCAACTTTCGTTCAAGAACCTCTCTCTGAAACAAACGCAACTGTTGTTCAGGCTCCAAAAATGGATCCACCAGTTCTCTATTCCTTGTCATCTTGTTGCAAGGACAAATCTATTACCTAGAATGAAATAGAGTAAGACTAAGATTTTCAACACTTAATAAAATTAAAAATACACACAAACTAAAAATTCACCAAAAGTTGCAAGTTCCCAGCAATGGCGCCAAAAACTTGTTGCGCTCCAGCGTATGCGCAAACATACATGGTCGTACAAGTAATATATTGACTCTTGCACATCCAGATGTTGAACCTACATGGACTAATCTTTTATTAAAATATTCACGTTCAAGTGTTAATTCAAATTTCATAAGTGTTGATTTTTCTGAGATTTAAGATTTTTGTTTCTAAATCTAGAGGTGATGACAAATTAAGTAGGAAACAATAATAAGAAACATCTAGAGTTAAGGCCTGACAATCATCAATGCCATTCAACTTTGTTCAAGTATTGAAATCTCATTTGTTGTATCACCAGATATCTGCAATGCTCATGGTCTTTCGAACCTCTAAACATAATGAATTTTCCTTACAACTACATCATTGAGCAGGGATGTGACGTCCAAATTCGTGTGCATTTATCTACATGGAGTGATTTACGGGGTTAACGCCCTTGGTTATGGAATTTGAACCTCTAACCATTTAACCTAACATAGATTCACAACTACTTCTACGAGCGGTGATGTGACAATTCTAAGTCAGTGTCTATCTATCTTCCTATTTTATAACCAAGAAAGGGGAGAATTAGGTATATTGTTATCCTACCCATGAATCAAGTCTTGAAAACATTGAATTTGCCTCCAGCATTCTAAGTTCTATCTTAGGTTTGCTCTTTCAGGTTGTTTTGCCTAAGCTTAATGAGTGTATTCCAATGTTAATCAGTCATTAAAATGAATAAAATTAAGAATGCTAGACAAAACACAATAGAAAACTTGAACCAACGTAGAAATCAAGAAATTACAATCATGTCATGTGGCCTCAACCTAGAGGAAGGGTTTTAGCCACTTATGTTCATACAGAAAATCAAAAGCATGTTTGAATTCAAGTAATTACAAGAATGGATAAAAGAGAGGAAAAGAAATCGAACCTTAGGTGAGTTTCCTCCGTTCTCCCTTCATTCCTTCATGCTTTTCGCAAATAAAATCGTAATATGTAATAAAAATAACCAAGTGTCCGATTTATACTAAGTTGGAATTTGTAAAATTTGAGTGTGTGAGAACCAGCTTCGTGCCACGCTGCCTATCACGCAGCTCAGCCTCTGTGACATAGAGCTCGCAGGCTCACTTGAAATCTCGATAGCTGGCATGTCATGGACGGGTACCAACGGGCATGTCACGGGCGCTATCGCGTAGAAGAGCTGACGTGGCACAATGCAGATATGTAGATGGCCTACCTTGGCATTGCCCTCGCATGCACACGCACAGCGTGACACGACGCCTGTCGCGCAGGTTAGCCGGCATGGCACACTGATTTTTCATGCCATTTTGTCCAAACTTTCTCCAAACACATTCCAATGTTTTTCTTGCTTATTCATCATCATATTTAGCCCATCCTTGGAATTTTTCACCTTCAAACAAGGGATAATCATATTCGTTAGTTTAAGCTCCTAATTATATAAAATCACATGTGAATAAGTTAATTAAATTGACAAACATGACTTAAAATTAGATATAAAATAACATTTGGGAATGTAAGTATGCCCAAGATCAACAGGCAGTGATTTTATCAATGCCTAGAAAAGCATATTTCAAGTGCGTAGGTAAAGGTTTTAATTCAAGAACTAGTGCTTTCTCAATGGATGACTTCGGCTTTTTCCAAGTCAAAGGTTTTTCAATTGTCTACAATGAACCCCCCGCTAACATGGGGGCTAGTGGCATCCAAGACTACTATGCATTCAATCTTCTCTGAACTATCACTCTGGTCTTTCTCATATACTAGTGCTCTCCCAAGTGGATCGTCCTGTGATTAATATTGTTCTAAGGCATTAGTTGACATTTCTGACTCTACTTCCATAATGGACTTAATCTCCTCATAGTGGGATGGAAATATTGTTTCCCTTATCACATCAAAAATTTCCTCCTGACCATCCACGGTCACTGACATTGTACCAGACTTCACCTTTATAACTCTATCAGCAGTGCGTAAAAATCCTCTCCCCAAAATAAGGGGAGCTACTGCATCTGCTTCGTAATCTAGGATTATAAAGTCCACTTGTAGGATGAAAGGTCCCACCTTTATAAAGACATCCTCTATTATTACATCATGATAGGCAACAGATCGGTATGCAAGCTACAAAGTCACTGTGGTAGGACGTGGTTCTCCTAACCCTAATTTTCTAAATAGGGATGTAGACATTAGATTAATCATTGCACCTAAGTCACACAACGCATAACTTACTTCCTTTTCCAATCACCACTGGAAGGGTGAATCTCCTAAGGTCCTTCAGCTTTTTAGGAATTTTGTTTTGAACCCGAGAACTACACTCTTCTATAAGAGCCAGAGTTTCAAACTTCGTTAACCTCCTATTTGTTGGCCACAATATTCTTCGGGTACTTAGCATATTTTGGAACTTCCTGTAAAAGCTCCACTAATGCTAAGTTAATATGTACCTGTTTCAACACATCAAGAAATTTCTGGCAAGCTGAGTCCTCCTTCTTCTTCTTAAACCTTTGTGGAAATGAGGGTGGTGGTCTGGCTACTACAACTTTTGGTTGTGAGTTGCTTGACTCACCGACTTCATTCTTGGACTTCATAACCTGCTCATCATCAACCTTCTTTTCTCTAGCGATCACCTCGCCCAACCCTTTACCACTGCGCAAAGAGATTGCGCTCATATTTTCCTTGGGGTTCTTCTCGATGTTACTTGGAAATGCCCCTTTCGGTCTATTCTGCTACAAGGCCATGCTGAGTTGGTAATTTACCAACTCATTATGCTTTTAAACATGAGTTTTTTATTGATTTTTAAGTCATTTAGGAGGATTTTATGCTCTTTCTCTTTTGCTTTTGCAGGCATTCAATTTAAAGAGAGAAAGAAATGAATTGAAGAAAAGCATGTATCTAAAGAAGAGGACCTACATTCCACCAGATAGGACCGGTAAAATGTCAACAAAATGCAGGAGCACACTGTGTTGAAGTGGAAGGTGCACTAGCAGAATGTGGATCAGCACCTGCGAACCACTGGTGCCAACTCCGAACAATGGAAGGAGTCACTAGCCCCCAATTCAGATTGAGCAGCATCCCGCGGTTGGGAACTGGAAAAACGTCGGTGTCTCGCAACTAAGGCCAGCGTTAGAAGGGTAAAATCATTAAGCATGAGATTTTAGGAGCATTTTTAACTTAATTTGGTACATTCTTTAAAAAGTATTGAACATTCCCTTCCTTCTCATTGTCAGAATATTAAATTCTATTGTATTGAGTAGCTTTTAATTTTCTATTGAGAGAAAGAAGAGAGTTAATTTTTCTTCATATTCTTCTTCCTCTTCCTCAATGTAAAAACCTAAATTGAAGATAGATCTGAGCTTGCTATTCACTCTTAATGATGAATTTTATGAATTTCTTTGTCAATATGATTTGGTATTATTGATCTATGAGTGACTAAATATTTTGCTAGTATGTGTGTATGATTGGGGATAAATTGGATTAGGTATTGCTAGATTGATCTTATAATTACTCATTTAGTATAAATTTGTTGTTTTCCCCAAATTATAATTGAATTATCAATAGTTGCAAATGTGGGATATGATTACTTATTCTTGTTTTGCTTGAAAAGGAGGAATAGAATATGGATGAGAAAACAATGGTGGGTATTTGGGTATTGATTATGTGGGGTTAGTCTACAAATAGCCAAAACTCATTTTCATACACCCATTAAAGAGTTGAGGCTAGAGATAGTTTAATTTTTACCCAATCCATAGTGGATGAATTAGTTGGGACCTTGGGGTTTGTGAAAACCTGAGGAAAAAGGCATCCAAGAGGTTGAAAAACATCGGGTGCCACCTTATCCATGGTTATTTATGCTTTTGAGTAATAATTTAATTTTCTAGTGAATTCCAATCCAATAAGTACTTACAATCAATAGCACACCTAGCCCTTACTCATATTTGTTCATTCAATTTGGTTGCCTTGTTTTTATTAGTAGTTGATTTAAATTCAAATTGTGATCTTACTTTCTCCCAACATTTATTTTTCCATTTTTAATGCAATGATGTAATTTATTTCAATTCAATAGACAACTTTGTGCCATCCAATCTCTATTCCCTGTAGGTCGACCACGACTCTTAGTTGGTATTTATATTATGACAATGATTATACTCCCTCCTTGTGGTGGATTAGAAACTGTAGTTTTGGTGCCATTGTCGGGAATAGGATTAGATAGCCCCTTTGATTGTTGATTTGAATTAATTGCATCTTGTGTTTTACATTGTTGATATTGAAATGAAGATGAGCCCCTTTGAAAAGGTTAATTCAAAACCACGGTCTTCTTATGTTGAATCTCTCAGATAATGAATGTAATATGGAGAAGAGAGAAAAGACATTGTGTTGAAAGTAATGTGTGTTACAAATGAAAGGCTGTTAGAAAATTATTTGATGGGTTTTCATACGAGGAATCAACAAGCCAACTAGGTTTTATTGACATCATATGTCCAAATCAAAGTCGAAACTTTCAGTTGTACAGCTAAATCAAGTAGTTAGGAAGTGAAGAATCCTCTTACTCCCTTGTGAAAGAATGCTTGAGGTGGTTCTTGAATGAGTCGTTTCGAGCGATTCGGGGTTAGAGAGCTAAAAGATGATCTCTTAATCTCACTTGAATGGTGAAAGACCATGAAGTGTCCACTAGGTAGCTAGAGGAGAGAATGAATGTGCTTGAATCTCATATGGAATCAAAGGCAAGCATGATGACCGATGAACCAACTAAGAAAAGCCACTTTAACCTCAAGCAAAATTGACGAAAGAAGTAGAATGGGAGGTAGAGGAGCTTCTCTTCAAGGAGATGGGGAAGGCATTCTCTTGAATATTAATGGTAGAGGAAGTGAAGAGCTAGAAGAGGCATGTCTTACTATAAAATTTCTAGGGTCCTATTCCTTCTAGCCCAAGAAGCTTGACCTTGACCTCAAGAATAGAACAAATCCACCATTACAACCATCAATCCTCCTACCACCAATTTTGGAGCTTAAGCCGCTACCCGGTTGAGGTATGCGTATCTTAGGTCTAACAACACACTATGTAGTCATCTTAGCTAAGCTCAATGAACAACAAGTGGAGGCACTGGTAGTCCTAAATAAGCTTGATACGAGCAATAGGGTGGACTATATCTAACTTCATTGGTATACCTCTGTCTCTTGGGCATATTACGTGCCCAAGTGCTATTTATAGCTTAATTTAGTCGTGTTTGTCAAATTATACACTTTACATTCTTATGCGATTTGTGTAAATTTGGGTATGCACTAACAACATGGTACTCCTTGTTTTGTAGGTGTAAAATGCATGTGAGGACGAAAATATGGCGGTTGAAGCAAGGAATGAAGTTAGAATTTTTCGATGGAAAATATGAAGGAAACATGGCCGGGCTAAAGAAAGGTTTGCCCGGCAAAGACGGCATGCACGTGCGGAGTGTCGGCCGGTGGCCACACGGGTGGCAGCATGCCACGGCGGGCGGATGGCGCGACTAGCGGCGTGCCACGCTGGGCAACGCGCGAGTACCTCTCGCAAGACACAGTCGAGAAGACATGTCCAGTAGTTGTCAGCGTTTGCTCCCTTTGGCATGGAGGAAAATCTACGTGACCAACTCAGAAGTGACACGGAGCTGTTACGAGCCAAATTTTGCATTATTTCGGCTTGGTATAAATTGGACCCTTAAGCCAAAAATCATTTGTCACGAAATATTTTAAAACCGTAGAGGAAGCGAAGGGAGAAGTGGCATCACCTAGGGTTTACTAATTTTTACATTACTCTTTTACCTATTCTTGTAAGTACTCTACTTCAACGTTTTTAAGATATTGTACGAACATGAGTGGCTAAACCCTTCCCCTAGGGGTTACGGCGTGATATGGTTGTAATGCATGAATTCGTTTTGGTTTGGTTGTTAATTGTTGTTTGTCTTACATTCTTTATTATTATTTTTTTAATGCTTGATCACCATGAAAACATATGCTAAGGCTAAGGGCAAAACCTCAAAAGTAGCCTTAGGCAAGAACATAGAAAATAACTGGGAGAAAGTTCTTATCTTTCGATATGATTATAATTAGGATAAAATTATATGCCTAAATTGCCTTGCTTGTTTTTGATAAAAACGGGATGATAACAAGACACCGACTTAGAATTTCACTCCACCACTCGTTAAATGGGATTAAATTTAGGTTAAGTGATTAGAGGTACGAAATTCCCTAATCAAGAGAACAAACCACAGTAAGCCACATCCCGTACTTAGTTGAATTGCTTACGAACTAGGATGTCACATCCCATCAATGATGTAGTTGTGAGGCTAGTTTGTCATGATTAGAGGCTCAAAATACTATGAACATCGCATTTCCAACTATGTGAGACAACAATTGATAATTTCATTCGTGAACCATTATGAAGTGTAGCATTGCATGATTATCGGCCTTAACTCTAGTTACTTCTTATATCATTTCAGTTGTTTTGTGACCACCCCTAGATTTAATTATAATTTCCCAAAACTTCTATCATCAACACTTGTGAATGTTAATCTTACACTTGAACTTGATAATTCACTAAATTAGTCCGGTCTGTGGGTTCGATATCCCAGAGCTCTTAAAGGGGCCTTTGTATTACTTAATACGACCACGTACGCTTGCGTGTGCATTGGCGCGACAACCTCCCGAGGTATTTTCCTCCCTTACAATCAACCTTTAGGAAGATTGCGGCCCTTAGGTTGAGCATCGAGAGATGATTAAACCGTGATGCAAGAGGTAGTCCAAAAATCATTAAATGGTTAGATGAGGGAGTTGTATACACCATAGCTAATATAAGTTGGGTGAGCCCCGGTCTAGTGTGTTCCTAAGAAAGGGGAATCATTGTGGTACCAAATGATAAGGATGAGTTGATGGCAGCACGTCCGATCCTTTGGATGGAGGGTGTGTAGTAATACCGCAAGTTGAACTCATGGGCCGAAGGACCATTTTCCATCCTATTCATTGATCCAAATACTAGGCAGATTGGTGAGAAGAATATTACTACTTCTCGAATGGGTACTCGAGGCTATAATCAAATTTCTATTGCCCTAGAAGATAAGAAAAAAACCACATTACGTGCGAACTTTTTGCAATTAGGAGGATGCCCTTCGGGCTTTGCAATGCCTAGCAATATTTCGAAGTGTATGATATCAATTTTTCGAGATATGATAGAGGATACTATGAAAGTCTTCATGGATGACTTTTAGGTATTTTTACCGTAGAAATTTATGCTTATTTATTGGTGCGTGCCCTTGTGATAGTGTCGGGAGCACAACACATGCGGGAAAAGGCCCAAGAGGAGTGCACGAGTATAGCATTGAGCAAGCGGGAGGTCGGGGCCCCGGGCGGCGCACTTCGGGCGTCGTCTTTGTGTAAGCCCAGAGCAAGTGCACGGGCCTGCATACTTTTTGTATATTGGCTCTATGGGGGAGCGTCACACCCCTACCACCGCCTCAAGTATATAGGTTAAGTGTGTGAATGTTGCTCACTTCAAGATTTGACAAAGGGGAGCTCACGGACTTGGGCGACTTAGTTACGAGCTTTCATCAAGTGAAGTCGGATTACGTAGTCAAATACCTCTAAATGTCATTTCTTCTTAGGTAATGATTCTTCTAGCCTACGAAGAATGTATTTACGGAGTTGAATCTTGAAATTGGCACAGATGAGTGGATCTCGCCGAGTAAGCATAGGAATAACTTCTAATCAAGTCTTAATCATAAAGGCGATAAAGTAAGTGTTCTACTGCTGTTCTATGGAATTCATAAGTTCCTACCGAATTGAACTCGTTTGACTTATTGTGTTATGCTTTGTGGGTTATGGCTACGAGCTAACTTTTGAAAGCAGAAGCCTATTTCCTTGGTAAAATTGGGATACGAGAAGTGATGGAAATTAAATCAGAGGTTGATTGACGGGAATTGGCTATTCGAGTATGTTAGGCTACCCCCTCGGCAAGTATTCTTGTGTTATAGTTGATACAACATACCTATATAGTTGTTACACCCCATAAAATTCCGGACACATAGATAGCTATTCGCGTGTTGGTTAGAGTATTTAGAAAGACATACGTGCTAGAAAAGGCTAGGAAAAGACCGGACGAAAATCTTATCGAACCATCGCGGAAGGGGCCGAGGCGAAGCCCTCGCGTGGCGCGTATCACGGAGGTGGAGCCTCCGCGTTGGCCTCCGTGACACGTTGGCCACATCGAGCTTAAGTATATAAAGCCTCCACTTAGGTTTAGTTATTTATATCTTAAAATTTCCGAGAGAGCTCGTGAGAGAAGACGAGAGGGGGTACGAAGAGTATTATAAATTATCACTCGATTACGCCATCCAAACGTAGTTCAAATTCAAATTAACCTCGAATACCGAGGTATTTAGCGACGGGGAGCATTCCTACGGATTTAGTTTCACGAAATTCGGCGGCAAGTGTCGTGCTATTCGAGAGTGCGGTTCATTTTCTTTTGTTATGCAGTATGGATAGGTCGGGGGCCTGTCCGTCATTTTATCGGTACTCATAGAGGCTTGCGATTGTATATATACGTCTCCACAGTAGTTGGTGTCTTAGGTCGGGTGAGGCCATGCATTGCGTTTAGGTTTGTTTAGCTTTATTGATTATGTTGGCGTGTGGGGCCATAGTACGATAGTAGTGGTGACCTTTATGGTCACGTAAATATACGGTATTTCTGTTATGTTGAGTCACGAGATGACTAGGCAAGCACGGTAGCCTTGTCGGCAGTATAGAGTTCCCCTTTATAAGTATGTTTTAAGTTATTGAATCATATTTACGGTGGCTATTGGCCCAGTGCAGTAGGAGGCTGTGACTGCAGTTATATGGCCATTGTTTTCAAAAAATGCAAGAGATAAGAGCTGTGACGTGATGCGCCAAGCTCACGGTTAGCGATTCAGCGGGTCCTACTAGAGGCACCGGGTGCCGGTCATACCCCCAAGGCGGGCGTGACAAACTTGGTATCGAAGCGGTCGTGTCTCGGGGAGTGCAAAAAGCGCATGCTAAGTAGAGTACTGTCTGGTGTGTGTGCACCACATACTATAGGTAGGAGGAGTTTGCGAAGAGCATGATAGGATGGTTACTCTTCTTTCTCATTGATGCATTAGCATAGAGCGTACGGTATAGGGTTTGAGTCCACACAAACTTATCATATTCTTTGTCTACGGATAAATGGCGGATTCGGCGACACCTTGCCACCGGTAGAAGACTAGATACGGCGGCGGAAACTGTGAGATGCCTCGATTTCATTCGAAGTCGGCCCGATACGAGGTGATATAGAGCTCATCACGGCCCTCTCGGCGGTCCCCCTCATCGGGAGCGGGTGGGCACGACACGCCTCCGATAGCTCATGTACCTTCGCCATCCAAACCAGGAAGTTCATAGCGCAATGGTTATGTTGGCACAAATGATGGCCACACGGCGCCGATCGGTGCCACACCATGCTTGATAGAGCCATCGGTGGGTACAGCCGGTTCGAGGAGTCGAGGAGTACAGCCTTTGGGTCCCCCACCGATTCACGAGGTCGAGATCGGCGAGAGGACCTCGGGAGTTTTCGTCCAAATGCGAGAGAATTTTCGGGTTATGCATGCTGACCCCTACGAATCAGTGTTGGCGGTGTTTGATTTGCGGGACATAGGCTGTATTATGGTACGAGAGTTGGGAAAGGTCTCGAGGAGAGATGTTGCCCCTCCGACCTGGACACGACTTCTCGGAAGGCCTTCTGGACGTTACTTGCCACGAGAATCCGGTAGGCCCGGATGGATCGATTTTTGCATTTGGGCAGGGCAAGGCGTACTAGAATATGCTTTGCAGTTTGACTCCTTAGCCCGCTATGCTCCATCTTTTGTCGATACTATGTCGTCAGGGATTCCACGGAGTTTTGTGTAGTGCCGAACCCGAAATATATCAAAGCATGCATGACGGCTACGTTACGAAGATATGGATATTGCCGTGGAGCGCTGCTAGCCATTGAGGGCCTTAGAACGGCCACTTAGCAGACGTAGACGGACAAATCGAGACAGTGTCGTAGAGACGAGATCGAGACGATTTGCGAGAGGGAGGTTCGAGAGGACCCGGGCCCGGTTGTTAGAGCGGGCCCCTAGACCCCACCTCCTTACATTGGTAGATTTATTCGTCGAGGGCGGTCATAGTCTAGTGGCGGTTCTCGAACGGTAGATTCCCTTAGCGAGAGAAGGGGAGCGAGCGAGATTCACACCTACACCCTACCCTAAACTGCGGCCGACCTCACACGGAGCTTGTAGATATGGCTCCTCGGGATGTTATATATGCGGGCGGGGAGGGGCACGCGGATGAGAAGATGGCCTTCCGGCCGGGGAGCAGAAGAGCGAGAATAGTCGGGACGGAAGTCCGCGGGGCCCACGAGCTCCGGTAGCCTCAGGTAGGGTGTAGGCCCCCTCGGAGGGTCGCGAGGTAGGGGCCGAGGTAGATCGAGGCCTCCCGGTTCGAAGTACGGGCTCAAGCCGTACTTATGCACTACGGGGAGACGCGGGACTCGAAGGCGCGTCTCCCGAGATGTGGTAACAGTATGACTATACATTCATGCCACCTTATGTACTAATTGATCAAGGTCTACTCTGTCATATATTACCCCATTTGTGGCTCGAAAGTTTAATGTCGCACGAGTTATTACGGCGGCCCTTTTCGGTATCCACACCCTTCGGTGACTCTATTATAGCCCCAGCAAAATTTACATTACCCCATTTGTGGCTCGAAAGTTTAATGTCGCACCAGAGTTATTACAGCAGCCCTTTTCAGTATCCACACCCTTCGGTGACTCTATTATAGCTAGCAAAATTTACCGAGGGTGTACAGTAGAGGTTGCTGATCGCCAAACTACAGTAGATCTGGTAGAGTTAGAAATGATTGAGTTCGATGCCATAATGGGTATGGATTGGTTAGTGTCGTGCTATGCCAATGTAGAATGTTGGACCAAGACGGTCCGATTCCACTTTCCAGGGGAAGCAGTGC
>JACEIK010007956.1:4219-17096 GCA_018107945.1 Datura stramonium
ATAAGTTATTTCTTTGCTTATTACTACAATTAATTAAATTTGTATTCTAAATTTTTAAAACTGAAACTATTAGTAATATTTTAGCCAAAAATAAAAATAAAATATGTATTGAAGGACTCATATAACATGTTGTTTCATTGTCAAACTACAATTGGCAAGAATTACAATTTCACATGTATACCCATTATTTTAATATTTTAAGTGAACATGAGATCTTTCTATTCTCTTAATTTTCATATTTTATTTAGAATGTTTGGCGTTTAAATTATAAGCGAAGTACAAAGAAATTGATAAATTTATATATACTATAAGTCGTAATGAATGTAACGACCCGTCTGATTGTTACAGCATCTTGACGACACAAATGCGGGAAGATTTAAAATTTTGCGAGTCTGGGTTATGTCTTCAAATTAAGGTATTATCTGATAGGTAAATTTGAAAATGAGTTAAGTTAACATCAGATGGGCCCAGGCGGTGGACCATTGCAATGGACGGATCCCCCCGTAATGGAATCGCTGCAGCAGAAGACCCCTCGCTGCAGCGGGCGACGCGAACTAGAATTCCACAATTTGGTCCAAGTTTGAATTTAAATCCTATTTTCATAAGGGTTGGGGCATAAAGATGCCCAAAAACAAAACTTGGGAGTTCTAACAAGGAAAAAGGGCATGGTAACTAGAGAGGACAAGGGTTTCACCATCCTTGCCAATAATTTTCGGAAAGAATCCAAAACTAGAGGCAAGCATGTAGCCCATGGCTTTTCTTGATGGCAACTTGGTGCCCAGGTAGTGTAACACCCCAAAAGTCCCTAAAATCAGACGAGTGTTGAAGCAGAGAAAACAGAAAAATCTGCACCAAGTCACAGAACGACTTATCAGTTGACTCATTAAGTCACTTGACGAATCATTAAGTCACCCATTAAGTGGTGCTAAGCTGGAGAAGAAGTTACCTTTCGGAGGTCATGACGAGTAGGAATGAAGATTCATTAAGTCTCCTAATGAATCGTTACATGACCCGTTAAGTGTGCAATGATGGTGAAGAGTGGATTTTCCAGTGTTCAGAACAAATCGAGGGAACGAGTCGTCAAGTCCCTAATGACTTGTTAAGTTACTCGTTGGGTGGGAAGGATCTGAGAGTGAGAAGAAGCTATCAGTGGCAACGGGTCAGGGGACGACCCGTCATATCCCCCAACGGATCGTCCTATCCCTTGCCGTGGCTGGCAGGGTAATTTTTCCAGTCGATTCATTAAGGATACTTTTGTAATTTTTTAAGTTTCTAACCCCTAAACTATGTCATTTTGAACTTAAGAAGAAGGGTTTTAGAGGGTTTTACTCATTCTACTCCTAACCCTTTCATTAGAAGATCAAAGCCTCAAGTGAAGCATCTCCATCCTCATCCTCTTCAATTCATCTTAGGCATCAAACTCTAGCAACAATTCTTGAAACCCTAGGTATGTAAGGCCATGAATGGGGGATTTCTTCTACCCTCATGCCCAAATTTTCTATCTAATTCATGAATTCAAGTTCTTACTAAAGTGTATTGATTTCTAGAGTTTTAATCTAATTATATGAAATTATCTATGCTATGTTATGGGTTCAATTCCCTCATGTTCTAATGTATTGAATAAGTCTAATCACCAAATTTTACACTCAATTTGATTATAAATTCATGATTTTAAGTTATTATAAATTATGCCCTATTATGCATGTTTTTTAAGAAATTCAAGCCTATGATCCTATGATTTCTAGCATGATGAGTTATCTAGTATGCATAAACGATTATGAATTCATAATTTATGATTCCATGATTTTGAACTATGATGTTTATTTCAAGTATGTATGACTCTATGATTTGGACAAGCCCATGCAAGTTAAGTATGTTTATCATGATTTGGCCAAGGACAACAAAATCAGTTTTAAAGAGATATTTGGAGTCAAGACTCCCAGCTATTTATATTTAAGATATGTTTTGAGAATATGATTATATGAGCAATATGTATGTGTTTGAGAATAATGTGTAGCACCGAGTAGGCTAGGGGCTCTGAGGAACCTAGTCTCTGAACTACGCGTCAACATAGGATATATATTGGGACCTCTCAAGAGAGTGTTTTCCCCGCCCGAGGGCACATACCGTGATACCACACCTCATTTGTACTCTACCCTAGAAAGGCTTAGGATTGCTCCCCTCTACATGGGAAAAACGCGGGATCATCATGTGCTCATACATAGTGGTTGTTGATTATGATGAGTCTCCCATTATTCCTCATGATTTCAGTTACTCATGTTCATGATTAATAATATTATGTTTCATAGCATATTTGACCCGATGATCAGTTTATGAGATTTCACTTATAATTTCAATTATGACAAGTCATATGATTTCTATTTCTAAATTGTGGGTCATTATGTATAGTTTATGATGAACAACTTATGATTATGCATATCTCAGATATATGGCTTTTAGCATGCAGTCCTTACTCTCATGTTCTATCTTGATTTATGTTTATGTTTCAGACTATCATTTTACTAGCATGTTTTACTTACCTTACATACTCAATACATTTCAAGTACTGACCGTATATTTTATGCTATATTATTTCATGATATAGGTTCGGAAAATAAGACTCGGTTACGCTGTTGCAATCAGACTCAGCTACGTTGTTAGCCCTACTCCCATATCAGTCCAGTTCAGTCCCTGTGTTGGTGAGTCCTCATCTTTTGAGGACATTCATTTAGTTATGTTGTTTTGTTAGTTTAGTTTCAGAGTTGGAGTTAGTTTAGGGCTTGCCCCAGCATCTCATCAGATAGTAGAGACTTTTAAGATATAGACATAGTATGTTGAACTTTGTGATTCAACATTGTGATATTATCGCTTTATATACGCTTTATGAAATTTAGTCTTCGGCTTATTCATCCTCATGTTGCTTTCCTCTTTATTATGTTATTAAGTCATGCTATGAATGTACCATAGGTTAACTTGGAACCATTCATAGTTTTAGGTCCTGTGTCTTAGTCCAGGGTCCCAGATCGGGTCATGAAAAACTTGGTATCAGAACAAAGGTTTAGGTGCGTCCTAGGGTGTCTGAAATCCGCATTAAGTTGAGTCTTTTCCATGAGCGTGAAGTACTCCACACTTATGGGGAGGAGGCTACAAGACGTGTTAGGAAATTTTTATTTTTTCACGAACCATATTGTGTGATGAAGTGCTTCTCTAATCCTCTAACTCATGCTATACGCGTTTGTAAAAATATGCCTCCATGCCGAGTAAATGGAAGGAGAAATGGAAACGAAAATAGCCATGGAAATGGCAATGGAGATGGGCATCAACTAGTCCCACGTGCTCCAGCGGATCCCTTGCCTAAGAAGGTCATTCATGCCGAGTTCAGGGCAGCATTTCAGATATTGGCATAGGCCATGAACACTCAGGACAACTAGCAGATAGTGGCGCATGTTCCCCAAAATAGGAACACAGCAGCGGTGAAAGCACGAGACTTCCTCAGGATGAACCCACCTGAGTTTCTTGGGTCAAAGATGGATAAGGACCCGCATGAGTATATTGAGGAGGTAGAAGATCACCCAGATTATAGGGGTGATTAGAGAGGAGAGTGCAGACTTAGCCATCTATCAGCTAAAAGGGGTTGCTCACATATGATTCCGTCAATGGAAGGTCAATAGTGGAGTTGGAGCGGTTCCCGTTAGATGGGCTGAGTTTGTGACTGCTTTCCTTGACTAGTTCTTCCCTAGGGAGTTTAAAGAGGAAATGTGTCATACCCCGAGCCTACACCCTGGACGTAACACGGTACTTGAAGCCACAAGTGACCCCAAGTCAACCCCTGGTCTATCATACAATAGCATTCTGAGTAAATATGCACAAGCGGAAATTTTAAATAACAGATTTATCAATTTAAGAAAATGCAGACACTGAAAGTAGAGAAAGAAATAATATATCTGAAATACAATTCGGAAAGATAAGTCTGGTCTGAAAGACAACTATTGAGGAGTTGCTGGGACAGGCCCCTAGCTAACTCTAAGTCTATACAAAACCATACCAACTGAAGTAAATAAATAAGACCCTCGAATGATGAGGACTCATACTCTGATCTTCTGAAATGGAATGCTCTGAAACTGAAGTAACTATCTGTGCTGAATCTGAGAACCTACAGCTGTACCATGAAACGATACAGCATGAAAAACATGTGTCATTACTTTGAATGTACTAATTAAGTGGGAGAGACATACTGCATATAAAGTCTGAACTGTAATGATACGCCATGACCAATAGGTAAACTGAACTGAACTACTGATATACTCTGAAATGGCCAAGATGACCCTGTCTGATGGTCAAGGACATGCCCTAAGTATGTAACACTGAATCTAAGATATTATACTGAACTGAGCTGCTTATTCTAATACTGGACTGGACTGACTAGTGGGAGAGTCTATAACCGACATATAACCACGTGAGCTAGATGTGGAGTCTGATATATGAACCCCATCGGTAGGACCCAATATGCCTTGCTAGGATATAAAGGCATGAACTGGTGATCACAAAAATATCCGAGGCCAATCAGGCCAAGTAAAACTGTAACCTACGCTGGCAATGTAGTTCTGGGAACCTGGGCGCGCTGGAACCCCGACACTGCTCGATGCTATTACTCCCACTGGAAAACCAAGACTGAACAACTAAGCTGATAGCTCGAAACTGGGGACCAAGACTAGTCAGAGACGAATAACTGCATGTACCCTAAGAGCCTTTTCGGACCAGATTCTGAAACTGGGTTCTAAGACTGGTCAGAGCTGCTTATCTGGAAGTGTCGTAACCGTCTGCAGAACAACTAATAACTGAACTGGGGTCCTGGGGATGGTCAGAGCTATAACTGAATGTCATGACCACCTAATGGACTGAATAACTGAAATCTAAATCTGAGTCTAAAAACTGGGAGGCACCACTGACACCTCAAAAATAAATCTGGAGTCAAACTGTTCAGTTGACATTTTCTGGACAACACTAAGGTTGCTAAAATCTGACTGAAGCTAGACTGATATGATTCTGACTGAGACTAGACTGATATATTTCTGAGTTCTGAGTTCTAACTGACTAAATTTCTATACAGCTAATAGAGAGTTCATTTATGCCGACAACACGGACAAATTTCATAATATAAGGCGAATTCAAGAATTATGGGAAATTCCATTAAATAGAGAAAAAGTCATTTTCATCAATAGAATATTTGCTCAACATATATATGTATATATATATATATACACACAGAGCAAATTCTAGAAACTTCAGCCCGAATCATCCTTCATTCANCCTTCATTCACTAAAGAGAACTGAACAAGTAAAATCATTACCCAATGATAAGGGCTTAAATTCACATTTTTAATAACACTGACAATTTGATAAGGAACTGATGGAGATTATACTAACAATAAATATGAACATCGTTCTAAGTGAAATCAACGAAAATAAATATGAATGCTTCTCATACTCGAAAGCTTAAGGCTTAAAACTGATAGAAGAAATTGAGGAGAACTTTGGGGACACAAGGGAAAGACAATCCCCTTGCTAAAACCCCACATACCTGATGAAGAATCCACAAAAAATATTGAGGAATTGAGGAGAAGAAGGCTTCCCTAGTTCTTACTCTAAGAATTTCTAAGAGAACTTATGGTCTATTTTCTGAGTGCTTGAGTGGGAAATGAGGAAAAGGACCTATTACCCCACTAAAACGTCTGAAATCGAAGTAAAAACGACGTGGTTTAAATTCTTGAGAGAATGAAAAATTACTAAATAGACCTTAGAAATTCGCAGGGAAAAACTGTCAGGTGCCCCAAACGGGTGACCTAACAAGTCGTTGGGTCCTCCCGTCATGTTCACTGGAGAAATTTCTACTGACTCCCGACGGGAACATGACGAGTAGTCATGACTGGGAATGATTCTTCATGTCGTCCATCAGGTACACTGGTATGAATGTTAGAAAGGACTAGAAACAAAGGAACCGACGACTCGTTACTGCTAATGACGACTTGTGGTGACCTTCCGTCAAGTACACTATAATTTGCTCAAATTTCTAAACTCTGGCTTTATAATGGGAGACTTGACGAGTCGTAGTGCTTGATAATGACTCGTGGTGTCGTCCGTTAAGAATACAGGTATAAACTCTTGGCCTCCATCTCACGGTTGACCTGATGAGTCGTTGGGTCCCTTAACAACTCGTCGGGTTGATCATTCTGCAACATTTCTGCAGTTTTCCAGATTTTCTGATCTAAGTCCCGAATATTGATTTTGAGCTTCCGGGGCATTACAAATCTCCCCCTTGGAAACATTCGTCCTCGAATGTTAGAAAAGTCATAGCAACCATAAAAATAACAATCAAGGTACTCAAATATTACTCATGCAACTTCAAAACAACCGAAATGACTCCCTCCATTTCAGAGAATAGAACTGAACTGAATTTTGCTTTTCATAAACACAACCAAGGTCAGAAAGAAAATTTATTTACATGACCTGAATTCAACAACTAGTTCAGGTCTTTAAACAAATTTCACATATCAAGCTACAGTAGAGTCGGTAGAGAACAAATGTAGGTCTTTTTCCCTCATATCTGCTTCGGCCTCCCACGTAACTCCTTCAACTTGATGATTCCTCCATAAAACTTTGACTGAAGCTATTTCTTTATTCCTCAACCTACGAACCTGGCGGTACAGGATTCGTACTGGTACCTCCTCATAGGTGAGACTATCCTTGACTGCCACACTATCCAATGGAACCACAGAGGTTGCATCTCTGATACACTTTTTCAAAAGTGATACTTGGAAAACTGGATGTACAACTGTTAGTTCTAAAGGCAACTCTAGCTCATAGGACACCTTGCCGATACGCCGTAAAATTCTATAAGGTCCCACATACCTAGGACTGAGTTTCCCCTTCTTTCCAAACCTCATCACCCCGTTCATGGGTGAAATTTTCAGGTATACCCAATCATCAACTAAAAACTCCAGCTCTCTTCTTCGTACACTGACATAGGATTTATGACGGCTCTAGGCTATTTTCAATCTCTCTCAAATGAGCTGAACTTTATACATTGCCTCGTGAACCGAGTTTGGCCCTATCAAAGTAGCTTCACTGACTTCAAACCAACCTATAGGAGATCTACACCTCCTACCATACAATGCCATCTGAATGCTGTAATAGTAGCTATTATTGTACACAAATTCAATAAGAGGCAGATGGTCATCCCAATTACCCTTAAAATCAATCACGCACACTCTTAGCATATCCTCCAAGGTTTGTATGGTCCGCTCAGCTTGTCCGTCGATTTGCTGATAAAAAGCGGTACTGAGTTTGACCTAAGTGCCTAGTCCCTTCTGAAAAGACTTCCATAAATGGGAGGTGAACTGGGCTCCCCTGTCTGAAATGTTGGACAAGGGTACCCCATAAAGTCTAACTAACTCTCAGATATAAAGTTTAGCATAGTCCTTAGCTGAATCTGTGGTTTTGACTGGGAGAAAGTGAGTTGACTTGGTCATCCGATCTACTACCACCCAGATTGAGTTATGCTTCCAGCGAGTACGTGGTAGACCTGTAATAAAGTCCATATTTACCTCTTCCCACTTCCACATGGGTATACTGATATCTTGAGTCATGCCCCCTGGCCTTTGATGTTCCACCTTGACTTGCTGGCAGTTCGGGCACCTAGCTATGAATTCGGCAATGTCTCTTTTCATGCCGTTCCACCAGTAAATGTCCCTCAAATCACGGTACATTTTAGTAGCACCAGGATGAATGGTGTATCTCGAGCTGTGTGCCTCAACCAGTATCTTCTATCTTAACTCACCAAAATTTGGCACGCATAATCTTCCCTGGTAACGGAGCACTCGATCTCCCCCTTGGGAGAAAGCCTCAACCTCTTTTCTGAGAACCGCTTCCTTGAGTTTAAGTAGAATTGGGTCTTCATCTTGTCTGGACTTAACTTCAACTACCAAAGATGAACCCGACCCATTTTGCACAACTACTCCACCTTCGGCTGAGTCTATTAGTTGCACCCCTAACCGGGCTAATCTGTGAACATCTCTCACTACTTTCTTTTTACCTCCTTCCACATGTGTTATGCTACCTATAGACATTCTTCTTAGAGCATCAGCCACTACGTTGGCCTTACCCGGGTGATATAGCACACTCATGTCATAATCCTTTAGCATCTCCAACCAACGTCTCTGGCGCAGGTTTAGATCCTTCTGGCTGAACATGTACTGAAGGCTCTTGTGATCTGTGAACACATCCATGTGAGCCCCATACAAGTAGTATCTCCATATTTTTAATGCGAACACCACCACTGCCAACTCCAAGTCGTGAGTTGGATAATTCTTCTCATGGACTTTGAGCTGACTAGAGGCATAGGCTATCACTTTGCCCCGCTGCATCAAAACGCAACCAAGTCCAACTCTGGAGGCATCACAGTAAACACTAACCCATCTGATCCTTCTGGTAAAGTTAACACTGGAGCGGTAGTGAGTCGAGTCTTCAACTCCTGGAAACTCTTCTCACATTCGTCTGACCACTGGAATTTCACCTTATTCTAAGTTAATTTGGGCATAGGACAGGCTATGGAGGAGAAACGTTCCAAAAACCGGCGGTAATAGCCTGCTAAACCCAGGAAACTCCTAATTTCAGTAGGAGAGGTAGGTCTGGGCCAATCCTTTACTGCTGCTATCTTATGAGGATCTACTTGTATCCCCTCACCTGAGACCACATAACCCAAGAAAGTCACAGACTTCGACCTGAATTCACACTTGCTAAACTTGGCGAATAATTGGCGATCTTTGAGGGTCTGTAATGCTAGCCTTAGGTGATTGGCATACTCTTCCTCATTTCTGGAGTATACCAGAATGTCGTCGATAAATACGATGACAAACATATCTAGGTACTGCTTAAAGACCCTATTCATCAAATCCATGAAGGCTGTAGGGGCGTTTGTGAGTCCAAAGGACATCACCACAAACTCATAGTGACCATACCGAGTTTTGAATGGTGTTTCTATGTCACTCTCTCTAACCCTTAACTGATGGTGCCCCGACATGAGGTCGATCTTGGAAAAGCAACTAGCTTCCTGAAGTTGATCTAACAAATCATCAACTCTAGGTAGGGCGTACCTGTTCCTAACTGTGACCTTGTTCAGCTGACAGTAATCTATGCACATTCTGAGGGTACCGTCCTTTTTACGCACGAATAGCACTGGAGCACCCCAAGNACCGTCCTTTTTACGCACGAATAGCACTGGAGCACCCCAAGAAGAGATGTTGGGTCTAATGAAACCCTTGTCAAAGAGGTCCTTTAATTGCTCCTTCAGCTCCTTAAGCTCAGCTGGAGCCATTTTTTAAGGAGGGATGGAGATCTGCTGAGTGTCTGGAAGGAGATCTATTTCGAAGTCTATTTCTCATTTAGGGGGAACTCCAGGAAGATCTTCAGGAAATACATCTGGGAACTCGCTGACAACTGGAACTGACTGAATGGTTGGGGTCTCAGAATTGGAATCTTTGACCCGAATAAGATGATATAAACATCCCTTGGAAATGAGTTTCTGGGCCTTAAGGAAGGGAATAAACCTACCCTTAGGCACTGAACTGCTGCCCGACCATTCTAACATGGGCTCATCTGGAAACTGAAACTTGAAAACTCTAGTCCTACAGTCAACTGAGGCATAGCAGGAGTGTAACCAATCCATGCCTAGAATAAGGTCAAAGTTGACCATGTCTAGCTCTACAAGATCATCTGGAATGATTTTATTCAATACTGAGATTGGGAAGCTTCTATACACCCGACTAGCTCTAACTGACTCGCCAACTAGGGTGGAAACTGAGAAGGGTTCTGATAGGACCTCTAGACTGATGCCAAACTGAACGGCTACATATGGAGTTACAAACGAAAGAGTAGCTCTTGGATCTAGTAGGGCATATACGTCTAGGTGAAATAGGTGAAAGAGACGTAACATACCAGTAACTACATCAGGTGAGCTTTCGTAATCCTGATGAGAAGAGAGAGCATAAAAACGATTCTGGCGTTGACCGCCATCTATACCTGATGGGTTGGCCTGCTGAGCTGGTAGGCTTGCTGGAGCTGATGAGGTAGTGTATTGTGATCTCCCTCGCCCTGCTGATGGGCACTTTTTATGCCTGTGTCCAAGTTGTTCACACCCAAAGCAGCCCTCTCATCCATGAAGGCATTCTCTTGGGTGATTCCTACCACACTTGGGACAAGCTGGATACTTGTTTCTGGTACTGTGGGCCTGAGACTGAGTGCCAGAAGACCCACCCCTTCGATCCTGGCGGGACCGAAAAGTTGGTGCGCTGGCTGAGCTAGGTGCTGGGGCCCTCTGCTGTTACTGCTGTGGGCGGCTACCACCGCCAAATCTCTGGTGGCCAAAACATGTATGACCAATTCTTGCTCGCTTGTTCTTACGTTCCATATCTTTCAGCTTCTCTTCCTCAATCTGCTGGGCATACACAATAAAGCTAGAAAGGTCCATGTCCTTGATTAGCATTGTCGTCCTGCACTCTTAGAGGACCAGATTAGATACTCCATTTACGAACTTCAGCATGCGAGCCCTTGGCTCCGCCACCATCTCTGGAGCATACTTTGATAGTGTAGTAAACTCCAGAGCATACTCCTCCACTGTCTGGTTGCCCTGCCGTAGGTTCATAAACTCTGCCATCTTAGCCTCCCTCGGCTCCCAGGGAAAGAACCTATCTAGAAAAGCTGTATGAAACTCCTCCCACTCAATCAGTCCTGCTTCTGCTGACCGCCCCTCCTCCCACTGCTCGTACCAAACCTAGGCTACCCCTTTTAGCTGGTAGGCAGCCAGGTCAACACTCTCGAAGGAGTTGACACCCATGATCCGGGTTATCTTTCTGATCTCATCTACAAAGCCTTGTGGGTCCTCTCCACCTTTGTTCTGTGAAAGTCTGAAGGGTTCATTCGGCCGAAATCCCGCACCCGGGCAGCAGCTGCAAACCCATTTGTGGCTACTGTAACCACCTGCTAGTTCACTTGATTGGTGACGGTCTGAGCAAGAAACTGAATGGCCTCCCTAAATTCGAAAGTAGACACAGAGTCGTCCTGAGGAACTGTTGAAGTTGGTGGAGTGGGTCTGTTGGCGTTTTCGGCTCTTCGTCCATTTCCATGTTGAGAAGGCATTGTTCACTGAAAGGAAAAAGGACACGATTTAGAAAGACGTCTTTGGAATTGGACTTTAACGCATGATAAAGAGCATGAACAAAAGGGAAATTTTGCTAATAACATCTCGTAGCCTCCTTGTCATAAGTGTGGCGTGATTCACACCTATGAAAAGGACTCTACTCGATGCGACATTCAGACATTCCGAGGATACTCTAAACCTAGTGCTCTGATACCAAGTTTGTCACACCCCGAGCCTACACCCTGGACATAACACGGTACTTGAAGCCACAAGTGACCCCAAGTCAATCCCTGGTCTATCTTACACTAGCATTCTGAGTAAACATGCATAGCGAAACTTTTAAATAACAGATTTATCAATTTAAGAAAATGTAGAACAATATATCTGAAATACAATTTGGAAAGATTAGTCTGCTCTGAAAGCCAACTACTGAGGAGTTGCTGGGACAGGCCCCCGGCTAACTCTAAGTCTATACAAAACCATACCAACTGAAGTAAATAAATAAGACCCTCGAACGACGAGGACTCACACTCTGATCTGCTGAAATGGAATGCTTTGAAATCGAAGTAACTATTTGTGCTTAATCTGAGAACCTGCAGCTATATCATGAAATGATACAATATGAAAAGCATGCATCAATACTTTGAATGTACTGAGTAAGTGGGAGAGGCATACTGAATATAAAGTCTGAACTGTAATGACACGCCATGACCAAAAGGTAAATTGAACTGAACTACTGATATAATCTGAAATGGCCAAGATGACCCTGTCTGATGGTCAAGGACATGCCTTAAGTCTGAAACACTGAATCTGAGATACTGTACTGAATTGAGCTGCTTATTCTGATACTGGACTGGACTGACTAGTGGGAGAGTCTATAACCAATATATAACCACGTGAGCTAGACGTAGAGTCCGATGTATGCACCCCACCGATAGGACCAAATATACCTTTTCAGGGTATAAAGGCATGAACTGGATCACAAAAATATCTGGGGCCTATCAGACCAAGTAAAACTGTAACCTATAGTGACAACTTAGTTCTAGGAACCTGGGTGCGCTGGAACCCCGGTCCCGCTCGGTGCTAAGTTCTACTCCCACTGGAAAACCAAGACTAAACAACTAATCTGATAGCTCAAAACTGAGGCCCAAGACTACTTAGGGACGAATAAGTACATGTACCCTGAGAGCCTTATCAGACCAGATTCTGAAACTAAGTTATAAGAGTGGTCAGAGCTGCTTATTTGGAAACATCATAACCGTCTACAAAACAACTAATAGTTGAACTGGGGTCCTCGGTCTGGTCAGAGCTATAACTGAATGTCATGACCGCCTAATGGACCGAATAACTAAAATCTGAATCTGAGTCTGAAAATTGGGAGGCACCACTAATACCTCGAAAATAAAACTGGAGTCAAACTGACCAGTTGACATTATCTGGACAACACTGAGGTTGCTAAAATCTGACTTAAACTAGACTGATATGATTTTGACTGAGACTAGACTGATAGAGTTTTGAGTTCTAACTAACTAAATTTCGAAGCAGCTAATAGAGAGTTCATTTATGCCGACAACACGGACAAATTTCATAATATAAGGAGAATTCCAGAATTATGGGAAATTCCATTCAATAGAGCAAAAGTCATTTTTCTTCAATAGAATATTTGCTCAACATATATATATA
>JACEIK010007956.1:17114-45584 GCA_018107945.1 Datura stramonium
TTATACAGGAAATTCTAGAAACTTCAGCCCCAATCATCCTTCATTCACTAAAGAGAACTGAACAAGTAAAATCATTACCCGATGGTTAGGGCTTAAATTTACATTTGTAATAACACTGATAATTTGATAAGGAACTGATGGAGATTATACCAACAATAAATATGAACATCGTTCTAAGTGAAATCAACGAAAATAAACATGAATGCTTCTCATACTCGAAAGCTCAGGGCTTAAAATTGATAGAAGAAATTGAGGAGAACTTTGGGGACATAAGGGAAGGGTAATCCCCTTGCTAAAACCCCACATACCTGATGAAGAACCCACGAAAAATCTTGAGGAATTGAGGAGAAGAAGGATACCCTAGTTCTTGCTCTAAGAATTTCTGAGAGAACTTAAGGTCTATTTTCTGGGTGGTTGAGTGGAGAATGAGGAAAAGGACCCATTACCCCCACTAAAACGTCTGAAACCGAAGTTAAAATGACATGGTTTAAATTCTTGTGAGAATGGGAAATTACTAAATAGCCCTTAGAAATTTGCAGGGAAAAACTATCAGGTGCCCCTAACGGATGACCTAACGAGTCGTTACTGGGTCCAACGAGTCGTTGGGTCCTCCCATCAAGTTCAC
Organism: Datura stramonium; assembly: GCA_018107945.1. Taxonomy (NCBI): domain Eukaryota; kingdom Viridiplantae; phylum Streptophyta; class Magnoliopsida; order Solanales; family Solanaceae; genus Datura; species Datura stramonium. Next base: position 17,740 of record JACEIK010007956.1, read on the forward strand.
TGGAGAAATTTCTACTGACTCCTGACGGGCACATGACGAGTCGTCATGACTAGGAATGATTCATCGTGTCGTCCGTCAAGTACACTGGTAAGAAGGTTAGAAAGGACTGGAAATGAAGGACCTGACGACTCATTGCTGTTGATGACGACTCGTGGTGACCTTCTGTCAAGTACACTGTAATTTGCTCAAATTTCTAAACTCCGGCTTGACAATGAGTGACTTGACGAGTCGTAGGGCCTAATAACAACTCGTGGTGTCGTCCATTAATAATACATGTATAAACTCTTTGCTCCCATCTCACGATTGACCTAATGAGTCGTTGGGTCCCTTAACGACTCGTCAGTTTGGTCGTTCTGCAATATTTCTGCAGTTTTCTAGATTTTCTGATCTATTTCCTGAATATTGATTCTGAGCTTCTGGGGCATTACAAAAGGCGATGGAGTTCATTAATATGAAGCAGCATCACAGGACTGTTCAGTAGTATGTCTTGGAGTTTACCCGATTGTCTAAGTATGCACGAGAGATGATTGCTACCCAATTGTCTAAGTATGCACCGAAGATGGTTGCTAATTTGAGGGCTCATATAAGCAAGTTTGTGAATGGAGTGACAGATTCCTTAGCCAAGGGGCGCAAGACCCAAATATTGATTAATGACATAGATTTCTCTCGATTGGTCATATATGCCCAGTAGATAGAGGCGGAGAATATGAAAGAGAAGGAGAGAGAGGGAAAGAAGGCCAGGATAGGGAGCTATGGGTAGTTCCAGCAGAGGTCCGGTGGTGGACATCGCCCTCAATCCCCCCGTAGGTCATCAGTCCCAGCCGATCATTAGCTAGTATTCCATCAAAACCTAGGCAAGACAGGATGGGTAGAGCGTCAGGCTCCATAGGACAGGGGAGCATAGTAGGAGAGCGCACTTTTCTAGCTTGTAGGAAGTGTGGCAAGAAGAACCCTGGTGAGTGCTTGGTTGGTATTGATGGTTGTTTTGGGTGCGAAAAGCCCGTACATATGCTCAGGGGGGCAACAATAGAGGTCGAGCCCCAGCTACCACTTCAGCGGCTCCAGTAGCTCGCCCCTCTTAGCAGGGTGCCTCTTCTAGTGCAGGTGGTGAGCAGCGACAAAATATGTTCTATACACTATCCTCTCATCTGGAGCAAAAGGTCTCTCCCGATATGGTCACTGGTATGTTACGAATATTCCATCTTGATGTGTATGAATGTTAGATCTAGGGGCTAATTTATCTTTCGTGACTCCTTATGTTGCTGCTAGTTTCGGAGTCAGTCCTGAAATCCTATCAGAACCCTTCTCAGTCTCTACTCCTTTTGGAGAGTCAGTTTTAGCTCAACGAATGTATAGAAATTGCCTTATCATGATTCTTCAAAATGTCACCTCAGCCGATCTAGTGGAGTCAGATATGACTGAATTCAATGTTATATTCAGTATGGATTGGTTGCATACATGTTATGCCTCAATCAATTGTAGAACCCATTTAGTAGTGTCACGACCCGAGCTGAGACTGACCTCAGATCGAGACATGGAACCTAGAACCATGAATGTGTCATGACCCGAGCTGAGATTCCAGATTGAGACACGAAACCTAGAACCACATATGGCTCCAAATCGAACCATGGAATGAATATAGCAGATAAAGAGCATACATTAAGTGGAAACTGATAAATAAAACATGAAGGAAGCGGAAGTCTGAATACATATCAATCATAACAGAGTCAACACTCACAAAGCTGAAATTCTACATATTGTCTGATAGCTTCTAACCGTCTGATGAGCTGATATGACAACACCCCCACCTAGCCTGCTAAAAAGAAAACTAAAATAACGAAAGCCATAAGCTAAATTGAACTTCCTAGGGGAATGAGGACTCACCAACAATGGGGCTGGACTGGACTGATTTTGAACAAGACTAACATCGGGGTTGAGACTGATCGATCAGATCTGTATCATGAAATGATACAACATAGGTACTCGGAATGTACTGAGTATGTGAGGTAAGTAAAAACAGACTAAAAATTACATAAGAGTACATAAGAGAAGGACAGTTCAAAACATGAAGTGATAATCATAACATAAACATGAGGGCTCAAGGTTTTCAAAACTGTTCATAAACTAGTCATAATCATAATCATAAGAGAAACTTTGTAAATCGTTACTTGAGCCAAAGTGTCATAAATAGGGTCATGCATAAAACATAAGGAACAATAGAAGGACTCATATTAACTGACACCATCATGATAAAGCTTACATGATGCCCCAACTATCTCGCTCAAGTGGCTAGAGCCGTCCCAAGCTTGCCAAGGCAAGGTACATAAGTGGCGTGATATCATTATTAGGAACTCCATAGGGTTAACCATGAATATATACCTATGGTGGCACATAGTTCTGAGACCTTGGAGTTTACCTGTAATACCCCCAAAGCACTACGATCAGACCCGAGGGTTGAAATGAAGAAAATAAAATTTTCTGCACCAGGTGGCAGGACGAGTCATCCACTGACCCGTGAGGTTCCCCATGAGTTGTTAAGTGACTCATGGGGAGGAGGGTGGAATTAGTTGGAAATATTTGTTTGAGGTTAACCACGGGTGAGACCACGAGTCATGGTCATCACCACGAGTCGTCATGTTATCCGTGATCAGAAGTTGAATTGGAGGTTGGAAGTATGGGCAGTTCTCCTAACGACTAGTCACCATGAGTCGTTTGGCACACCACAAGTTGTGATGTCCCTCTTGATAACCAGTGATGATGAAATTCTAGTTCTAGCAACGAGTTCTGACCACGAGTTGTGGTCAGTGGCGACCGACCGTCTAGTCCCTCGTTGGGACTAACAGTGTATTTTTCCTACAAATTTATTAAGGGCTTTTTCATAATTCCTAAGTTCCTAAGGCCTCTACTACGTTGTTTTAAGCTCAAAAAGGGTGTTTAAGAGGGTTAAGCTCATTCTAACCCATTCCCTTACATGCATGCAAACTTAGTGGTTTCTAAGGGTGATCAAGCTTAAGATTCATCAAGTTCTTCCCCAAATTTCGTTGCTTTCAAGAGGGTTTGTGAAAATGGATTTCTCCAGGTATGTAGGGTTATGAATGGGTGTATTCATCCACACCCTTGCCCAATCCCTCTTCAATTTCATGAAAATTCTAGTTGATGAATCCTTGGGGTTTTAGCTCAACATGTGAATTATCTAAGTATCAGTCATGGTATGATCTATACATGTTTCAAATGTTGAATTATGATTCATGAGAATATTTTACAATATTTTTAACTAAAAATCATGTTTTCAAGTTTTACAAATTATGTGCCCATCTATGGAAGTTCATGAAAGTTGAGATCTAAGATATATGTATTCAAGCATGATGAGAAATATATGATGAAAGTATGATTTTGAATTACCCATTTCCATGTTCATGTTTTCGAATGATCAAGTCTATGTCAAGCATGTTAAGTATTGCGCAAGCCCATATGATCAAGTATATTTTATGATTTATCTAAACTTCATGTATTAGCTTACCACATGGATTTTGGAGTCTAGAGTCACACTATTTTCAGCTTGTGATATGGTTTGATCCCAAGACTCCTCATGTTATGATTTCAGATTATGCATGTTTGTGATGATTCAACTTCGTTGAAAACCGATGGAGAGCATATGCATATATTTGGGAGCAGTGTCTAGCACCGAGTAAACTAAGGGTCAGTCAACCCCATACCTCAGAACTACGTGCAAACGTAAGTATATTCATATTGTTGGGACCTCCTTTGTGAGCTTCCCCTGCCCCCAAGGGGCGTTCAGCTTGATATCGATATCATGGTAGCGTCCCTAGCCCTGATAAGGCTTTAGATGGCTCTGCCCACTTGAGTGTAATAGTTGGGACCACGTAAGCTCTATTGTGGTAATGTCAGTTATAAGACGAGTCTCCCATTATTCCTCATAATTTCAGTTATGCATGTCATTAGTCATGATATTATGTTTTCAGCAGGTTTGACCCAATGTTTAGTTTTACTTATGATTATCAGTTTTCAGCTTTGGGTCATTCAATTCAGTTATGATATTCAGTTATGTTTAAGTCATTTTTTCAAATAATAGCATGCAAGCTCTACTCTGAGACTCTTGTGATGAAATATTTTATGTTATGCATGATCACTAATTTTACTTAATGGTTTTACTTACCTTGCATACTGGTACATTCCACATACTGAGCGCATACTCTATGTTATATTGTTTCATGATACAGGCTCGGATATTCAGGCTCAGTCCCACCATTAGCCAAACTCTCAGTATTAGCATCTCCCAGTCTCAATTGGTGAGTCCTCATCTTCTAATGGACCTTTATCAGTTGTATTTAGTATTCAGTTTCAGACTATAGTGAGTTAGTTGGGATCTTGTCCTATCAACTCATCAGTAGCTTATCAGACATAACATGTATTCAGTTCAGACTTTTGTTATGTATTCAGATGTTATTTTTCAGACTTCTGCTATATCATATATGTTAGACTTTTGCTTGATTATGTTGAGTTTAGATGTCATGTTCATGCCATGGGTCGACTTGGAGCTTCTCGGGGTTCTTTGTCTCATGTCTCGATCCGAGCCTATGTTTCGGTCGTGACAAACTTGGTATCCGAGCATTAGGTTTTGAAGTGTCCTAGGGTGTCTGAACGCCGCATTAAGTAGAGTCTTTTTCATAGGTGTAAAGCGCGCCACACTTATGATGAAGTGGCTACGAAACATTTTAGGAAATGTTCTCTTCTTTCATGATCTAAATCGTGCGATGAAATGTCTCTCTACCCGTCTAGTCGTGCTATACGCGTTTGCAGAGTTATGCCTCCTCGCTGAGTTAACGGAAGAAGGAATGGAAATGGAAATGGCCATGAGGATGGCAATGGGGATGGGCACCAGCAGGCCCCACTAGCCTTCGAGGATCATGTACCTGAGCAAGTTGTCCACACAAAGTTCAGGGCAGCCATACAGATGCTAGCTCAGGCTTTGATTGCCTAAGTCAACCAACATGCGGTAGAGGATGTCCCTCAGAATGGGAATGCGGCGGCTACAAGAATCAGAGATTTTTTTAGGATGAACCTTCTGGAGTTCCTTGGGTCAAAAGTGGACGGGGATCCATATGAGTTTATTGATGAGGTGCTAAAAATCACCCACATCATGGGGGTGACTGGAGAGGAGTGCATTGATCTAGCCTCGTATCAATTGAAAGGGGTTGCGCACATTTGGTTCAAGATGTGGAAAGATAGCAGGACAGTTGGAGTAGGCCCCATTGGTTGGGATGAGTTCCATACTGCTTTTCTGGATCGGTTTTTCCCTCGTGAGATAAGGGAGATTAAGGCAGCCGAGTTTATGAATTGAAGCAAGGAAATGTGACAGTTCAATATTATGCCTTGGAGTTTACTCGCCTGCCCAAGTATGCACCTGAGATGGTAACAGATCAGAGAGCCCGAGTGAGTCGGTTCATGCATGGTATAGCAGACTATTTGGTCAAGGATTTACAGACTACGATGCTTCATCAGGACATTGACTTTCCTCATATAGTTTTGTACTCCCAGTAGATAGAGGTAGTATAGGTGAGTGAGCGGGAGAGAGAGGCCAAGAGGGCCAGGACTATAGCTTTGGATTCTCCCAATAGATACCTGGTGGTGGCCATCGTCAGCAGTCCCACCAGAGATTGTCAGCCCTAGTGTCATCGGCTATGAGTGTGCCATCATGATCCAGGAACGACCAGAGGGGACGAGCATCAGGCTCTAGAGGATAGGGTAGCAGACCCGCAGATTTTAATATTTCAGAGTGCGGAAGGTGTGGCCGGAGACACACGGGTCAGTGCTTAGCAGGTTCAGGTTCTTGTTTTGGGTGTGGGAAGCTTGTACGTACACTTAGAGATTACCCAGTAGCTAGACAGGCCCATGATAGGGGCCGAGGCCCAGCCTCCAGTTTAACAGCTCCACCAGTACCCCCAGCTCAGCAGAAGGCATCTACTAGTACGGGTGGTGGTCAGCGCCAAAACAGATTCTATGCCCTAGCATCTCGTCAGGAGCAGGAGGTCACCCCAGATATAGTCATTGGTATGTTACAAGTATTCCACCTTGATGCATATGCATTGTTAGATCCAGGGGCTACTTTATCTTTTGTGATGCCTTATGTTGCTAGTAGTTTCGGAGTCAATCCCAAAATTCTATGAGAACCCTTCTTAATCTCTAATCCAATTGGTGATTCAGTATAGCTCGACGGGTATATAGAAATTGCCCTGTCACAGTCCTTCAGAAAGTCACCTCAGCAGATTTAGTAGAGCTAGTCATGAAAATTTTTGATGTTATCTTTGGCATGGATTGGCTACATGCATGTTATGCCTTAGTAAATTGTAGAACCCATGCGGTAGAGTTTCAATTTCTGAGTGAGCCAGTCCTAGAATTGAAGGGTAGTTCAGTTGTGCCTATAGGTCACTTCATTTCCTACCTTAAGGCCAGAAAGATGATTTCTAAGGGTTGCACGGGTCACCTAGTTAGGGTTAAGGATACTACATCCAAAACCCCGACTATTCAGTCAGTTCCTGTAGTGTGCGAATATCCAAAAGTGTTTCCATATGATTTCTTGGGAATTCCTCCCGAGCGAAAGGTTGATTTTGGTATTGACCTTCTTCCCGATACGCAACCTATATCTATTCATCCTTATAGAATGGCTCCAACTGAGCTAAAGGAGTTGAAGGAGTTGTTGAAGGATCTCTTAGACAAGGATTTCATCAGACCTAGCAAATCCCCATGGGTTGCACCAGAGCTCTTTATTTGAAAGAAGGATGGTTCCCTTTGGATGTGCATTGATTATCGGCAATTGAACAAGGTTACAATCAAGAATAGGTATCCTCTCACCAGAATCAATGATATTTTGACTAGCTTTAGGGAGCTAAGTTCTTTTCGAAGATAGACCTCAGATCCAGGTATCACCAGCTCAGAGTTAGAGAGAGTGATATTCTTAAGGCAAACTTTAGTACTCAGTATGATCACTATGAGTTTGTAGTTATGTATTTTGGACTAACGTATGCTCCTACAGCTTTTACGGATTTGACGAACAGGGTGTTCAAGCCATACTTAGATATGCTCGTGATTATGTTCATAGACGATATTCTCATATACTCTCGAAGCGAAGAGGAGCATGCCGCTCATTTGAGGATGGTGCTACAGACTCTTAAGGATCTCCAGTTGTATGCTAAATTCAACAAATATAAGTTTTGGTTGAACTCCTTGGTGTTTTTGGTTCATGTGGTGTCAAGTGAGGGTGTACATGTGGACTCTCAAAAGATAGAAGCGGTGAAGAATTAGCCTAGAACAGTAAGTCCTTTGGACATTAGGAGTTTCTGAAGTTTAGCTGGTTACTACCGAAGGTTTGTTGAAGGGTTTTTATCCATTGCAGCGTCATTGATTAAGTTGACCCAGAAAAACGTGAGGTTTCAATGGTCGGAGGCTTGTGAGAAAAGCTTCCAAGAGTTGAAGACTCGACTTACCTCAGCACTAGCGTTGACCCTACCTGAGGGTACCAATGGGTTTGTGGTATATTGCGAAGCTTCAAGGATGGGTCTTGATTATATACTCATGCATCACGTTAAAGTTATAGCCTATGTTTCCAGCCAGCTGAAAGTCCATGAAAAGAACTATCCGACTCACAACCTAGAGTTGGCAGTGCTAGTATTTTCCTTGATGATTTGGAGACACTATCTGTACGGGGTCCATATGGATGTGTTTACGGACCATAAAAGTCTACAGTATGTGTTTACCCAAAAGGATCTGAATCTACATTAGAGGAGGTGGTTGGAGCTTTTGAAGGATTATGATATGAGTGTCCTTTATTATTCGGGTAAGGTTAATGTGGTGGAAGACACTTTTAGAAGGCTTTCTATGGAGAGTGTCTCCCATGTAGATGAGGAAAGGAAAAGAGTTAGTGAAGGATGTTCATCAGCTTGCACGACTAGGAGTTCGTATTGTTGACTTGACAGATAGTGATGTCATTATTCAGAATGGATCAGAATCTTCCTTGGTGGCTGAGATCAAAGCTAGACAAGAAGAGGATCAGATTTTGGAAAATTTGAAGGAATTAGTTCAGAATCAGAAAGTGGAGGTCTTCTCCAAAGGGGGAGATGGTGTGCTACGATATCAGGGTCGTTTGTGTGTATCGGGTGTTGATGACCTGAGGGAGCGAATATTGTATGAGTCTCATGGTTCTAGATATTCTATACATCTAGGTGCCACCAAGATGTACCGTGACCTATAGGAAGTCTATTGGTGGAATGGCATGAAGAAGGACATAGTAGAGTTTGTGACTAAATGTCCAAATTTTCAACAGGTGAAGGTTGAGCATCAAAGACCTGGAGGTGTGCTTCAAGACATTAGTATCCCTACTTGGAAGTGGGAGGAAATTAATATGGACTTCATTATAAGTTTGCGGCGCACTCGTCAATAGTATGACTCTATTTGGGTGGTTGTAGATAGATTGACTAAGGCAGCCCAATTTCTACCGGTCAAAACAACCGATTCAACAGAGGATTATGCTAAGTTATACATTCGGGAGTTAGTTTGGTTGCATGGAGTGCCATTGTCTATTGTATCAGATAGAGGTACTTAGGTTACCTCCCAGTTTTTGAGATCATTTCAGAAGGGACTTGGTACTCAGGTCAAGCTTAGCAATGCATTTCACCCGCAAATGGATGGTCAGGAAAAGCGGACCATTCAGACTCTTGAGGATATGTTGAGAGTGTGTGTGATTGATTTCAAGGGTAGTTGGGATGATCATTTGCCTCTCATTGAATTTTCATATAACAACAACTACTATTCCAGTATTCAGATGGCGCTGTTTGAGGCTCTATGGGCGGAGATATAGAGCGCATATTAGTTGGTTCGAAGTCGGTGAAGCTACATTGATAAGTCCAGATTCAGTTCATGAGGCTATGGGGAAAGTTCAGCTTATAAGGGACAGGTTGAAAACAACTCAGAGTCACCAAAAGTCCTATGCGGATGTGAGGAGGAGGGAGCTTGAGTTTGAAGTTGATAATTGGGTGTTTTTGAAGGTATCTCCCATGAAGGGAGTGATGAGGTTCGAAAAGAAAGGGAAAGTCAGTCCCCGCTATGTTGGTCCGTACCGAATTGTTAAACGGGTTGGGAAGGTAGCATATGAGTTGGAGTTTCCCTCAAAATTTACTTTAGTTCATGCAGTCTTTCATGTATCACTTTTAAAAAAGTGTCTGGGTAATCCAGCTCTAGTTTTTCCGGTGGACAGCGTAGGCATTAAGGATAGCCTTAGTTTTGAAGAGGTTCAGGTGGAAATACTGGATCATCAGGTTCGAAAGCTAAGAAACAAAGGAGTAGCCTCAGTAAAGGTTTTGTGGAGGAACCAGCATGTTGAGGGAGTTATGTGGGAAGCCAAAGCAGATATGATGGCTAAACACCCGCATCTATTCCTTTCCGGCTCAGTTTCACCTTGAGTTACTAGTTTCATCCCTAGAACTCTACTCAGTTTCATGTTCAGTTCATCTCCCCCAGTTTCTTTCATTTCAATGTATGTATGAGTGATTCATGAATTCAGTTCAGTCATGTAGTTCAGCTCGGAGTCAGTCAGTCCGTCAGTTTTCAACTCTAAATGTTCAGTATTTGATATGGCAGTTGCATTTTCTCAGCTTTTATGTATGTTTACCCATATTCAAGGAAGAATGTTCCCAAGGGGGAGATATTATAATATCCCGAAAACCCTAAGATCAGACCTAAGGTTTGAAACAGAGAAAACAGGATTTTCTGTGCCTGGTCATAGGACGAGTCGTCCAGTGACCCCTGAGGTGCATCACGAGTCGTTAAGTGACTCGAGGGGAGGAGGGTGGACTTAGTTGGAATTTTGGTTTTGAGGTTGACCACGGGTAAGACTACGTGTCATGGTCATCACCACGAGTCGTCATGCTATCCGTGGTCAGAAGTTGATTTGGAGGTTGGAAGTTTGGGCAGTGCTCCTAATGGATAGTCACCATGAGTCTTCGGGCACACCACAAGTCATGGTATCCCTCGTGGTGACCACTGATGATGAAATTCTAGTTCTGGCAACGAGTTCTGACCACGAGTCGTGGTCAGTGGCGACGGGTCGTCCAGTCCCTCATTGCGACTGGCAGTGTAATTTTTCTATGAATTTATTAAGGGCTTTTCTATAATTTCTAAGTTTCTAAGGCCTCTACTACGTCATTTTAAGATCAGAAAAGGGTGTTTTGAAAGGGTTAATCTCATTCTAATCCATTCCCTTCCATGCATGCAAACTTAGTGGTTTCTAAGGGTGATCAAGCTCAGGATTCATCAAATTCCACCCTAAATTCCATTGGGCTTTCAAGAGGGTTTGTGAAATTAGATTTCTCCAGGTATGTAGGGTTATGAATGGGTGTATTCATTCACACCCATGCCAAATTCCTCTTCAATTTCATGAAAATTCTAGTTGATGAATCTATGGGGTTTTAACCCAACATGTGAATTATTTAAGTATCAATCATGGGTATGATCTATACATGTTTCAAATGTTGAATTATGATTTACGGACATATTTTACAATGTTTTTAATTACAAATCATGTTTTCAAGTTTTACAAATTATGATGCTCATCTATGGAAGTTCATGAAAGTTGAAATCTATGGTATATGTATTCAAGCATGATGAGATGTATATGATGAAAGTATGATTTCAAATTACCCATGTCTATATTCATGTTTTCGAATGATGAAGTCTATGTCAATCATGTAAAGTATTGGGCAAGCCCACATGATTATGTGTATTTTATGATTTATCTAAACTTCATATATTAGCTTACTACATGGGTTTTGGAGACTAGACTCCCACTATTTTCATCTTGTGGTATGGTTTGAGCCCAAGGATTCTCATGTAATGATTTCTGATTATGAATGTATGTTATTATTCATCTTCGTCACTAGACGATGACCAGCTTCATTGAAAAATGATGGAGAGCATATGCATTTTCTTGGGAGTAGTATCTAGCACCGAGTAGGGTAAGGGTCAGTCAACCCTATGCCTCAAAACTACGTGCCAACGTAGGTATGTTCAGATTATTGGGGCCTCTCTTGTTAGCTTCCCCTGCCCCCAAGGGCCTTCAGCTTGATAATGATATCATGATAGCATCCCTAGCCCTGGCAAGGCTTTGGACAGCTCTGCCCACTTAAGTGTAATAGTGGAGACCACATAAGCTCTATCGTGGTAATGTCGGTTATAAGACGAGTCTCCCATTGTTCCTCATGATTTCAGTTATGCATGTTCATCATTCATGATATTATGTTTTCAGTAGGTTTGACCCAATGTTCAGTTTTACTTATGATTATCAGTTTTTAGCTTTGGGTCATTCGATTCAGTTATGTTTAAGCCATGTTTTCGGATAATAGCATGCAAGCTCTACTCTCAGACTCTTATGGTGAAATGTTTTATGTTTTGCATCATCACTGATTTTACTTACATAGTTGTTTTACTTACCTTGCATACTCGATACATCCCACATACTGATCACATACTCTGTGTTATATTATTTCATGATACAGGCTCGGATATTCAGGCTTAGTCCCGCATTAGCCAAGACTCTCGGTATTAGCATCTCCGAGTCTCAGTTGGTGAGTCCTCATCTTCCGAGGGCCCTTTATCAGTTGTATTTAGTATTTTCAATTTCAGACCATAGTGAGTTAGTTGGGGTCTTGTCCCATCGACTCGTCAGTAGTAGAGGCTTATCAGATATAACATGTATTCAGTTTCATACTTGTGTTATGTATTCATATGTTATGATATTTTCAGACTTCCTCTATATCATATATTTTATACTTTTGCTTGATTATGTTGAGTTTAGATGTCATGTTCATGTCATGGGTCGACTTGGAGCCTCTCGGGGTTCTTTGTTCCATGTATCATTCTGGGCCTATGTTCGGGTCGTGACATTACCTGAACATGGAGCCTACTTGGAGTTAGACAGTACTCTAAAAAACATGCACATGAGGGCTCATATAATTATCGTGAAATCATACATGACATTCATGGGCTAGTTAAATCATAACATACGCGATCATACTTGAAATACATGACTAGCCATGAAATAAGGGCCCGTGAGTCGTCCAAAATCATAAACTCATAAATAATGAAGCACATACATGCTTGAAAAAATCACCATACTTGAAATTCATAAATTCATGAAGAGTACTTGTAGGAAATCATATCATAAATCATAAACCATAAATTAGGGCTTAGGAGAATCGAAATCATAATAGAATCATAGAATTTCATAAAAAGGGATTTATCCCTAATCATGCTTGAAACATAATGAATCATAATTCCATGAAGACTTAAAGAATTATTAAAACCCCAATTATTAAAATCATAAATTAATATCACATCAACTATACCCATAAGAGAATCATGGAGAAATTTCATAGCCTAACCAAAAAAATCCCTAAGATTTCAAGTATGGGAAAGTGGAGAATGGGTGATCATGGATTTTCTTGAGGAAGGGCATGAGGGTGAAAGAATTCCCTCATTGATGAGCCCACATACCTGGGTTCACTAAGTTCTAGCTTTAACTTGATACCCAAAGAGAAATTTGGGAAGATGAGATTGAGATATATGAAGAATCCTTGATGATCTTGAAAGAGAAGACTTCTAGACTTGCATGCATAGGAGTTGAATGCATTAGAATAGGTTTAACTCCATTAATACACTTCTTTTAGAGTTTAAAGCAACATAGTTTAGGGATTAGGAGCTTAGAATTTACGAAAATACCCTTCATAAATTTGCAGGAAAACTGAATTGTCGGCTGCTACAACTTGTACCACGAGTCGTACAATCCTTCTATGACTGGTGGTTAGCTCCCGTAACCAACCATTCAAATTTCACCAACTCTCTAAAGATTTCCACGACTCATACTATGACCCGTAAGTCCATCTTACGAGTTGTACCATCATATGTACAATCGGTCACTTGCTAACCCCAAGGACTTACTACGACTCTTGACCACAAATCGTGCCCACATACTCATAATAGGGACTCGTGGTCTAGGGAACCAAAATCTCTACTCTGAACCATGGGTCTTCCTATGACTCGTACTACCAACTACTGAGGCAATTTTCCCAACTTTCTGTTGATTAAATTTCAAATCTCAAGTCTAGTCTTAGGAACTTTTAGGGTATTACAATATCTCCCCCTGGGAAAATTCGGTCCGCAAATGTGGGTTAAGCATATTGAAGAACTGGGGAAAGAACTGCAATCCCAAATACTGAACAACAGAAGCTGAAAATTAACGGAGTAACTGATTCCGAACTGATACACATGATTGAACTGAATTTATGAATCATACATACATGCAAAAACATGAAAGGAACTGAGATACATGAACTCGACATGAAACTTAATAGAGTTTTAAGAAGGGAACTAATACTTCAAGCTGGAACAAAACTGGAAGGGAATAAATACGGGTATTTAGACATTATATCTACTTCAGCCTCCCAAGTAGCTCCCTTAACGAGCTGATTTCTCCACAAGACTTTCACTGAAACTACTTATTTGTTCCTCAACTTCCGAACCTGATGATCAAGGATCTCAATGGGTACCTCCTCATAGGTAAGGATATCCTTCACACCTATGCTCTCCATTAGAACAACTGAAACTGGGTCACCAATGCACTTCTTCCACAACAATACATGGAAAACTAGATACACTGAAGCTAACTCCACTGGTGACTCCAAGTCATAGGCCACCTTGCCAACATGTCTCACAATCCTATATGGACCAACATATCGGGGACTAATATTCCCTTTCTTTCCGAACCTCATCACTCCCTTCATGGGAGAAACCTTCAAGAACACCCAATCATCTACTTCAAACTCAAGTTCTCTCTGTCTAAGCATATGACTTCTAACGACTCTGAGCTATTTTCAACCTATATCTAATAAGATGAACCTTCTCCTTGTCTCATGAACTGAATATGGCCCTAACAATGTAACCTCACTTACCTCAAACCAACCAATAGGCGATATACACCTTGGCCAATAGAGAGCCTCAAACGGAGCCATCTGAATACTGGAGTGGTAACTGTTGTTATAAGCAAACTCGATGAGAGGTAAATGATCATCTAACTACCCTTGAAGTCAATCACTCACACTCTCAACCTATCCTCAAGAATCTATATGGTCCCTCGGTCTGACCATCTATTTATGGGTGAAAAGTTGTGTTAAGTTTTACTTGAGTACCAAGTCCCTTCTGGAACAATCACTAAAACTGAGAGGTAAAATGAGTACCTCTATCTGAAATGATGGACAAAGGAATTCCTTGCAGCCGTACCAACTCTCGAATATACAATCTAGCATAGCCCTCAGCTAAATCAGTAGTTTTGCCCGGTAAGAAATGTGTTGCCTTGGTCAATTTGTCTACAACCACCCAAATAGAGTCATACTTTTAGCGTGTACAGGGAAACCCTATGATATAGTCCATATTGATTTCATACCACTTCCAAATAGGGATACTAATGTCTTGCAGCATACCTCCAGGTCTCTAATGCTCAACTTTCACTTGTTGACAATTTGGACACTTAGCCACAAACTCCGCTATGCCTTTTGTCATTCTATTCCACCAATAGACTTCCCGTAGGTCATGGTACATCCCGGTGGCACCTAGGTGGATAGAATATCGAGAACCATGAGCCTCATGCAACATCCTCTCTCTTAAGTCATCAATACCTCGAACACATTAATGACCCTAATAATGAGGTACACCATCTCCCCCTTGGGAGAAGACCTCCACCTTATGATTCTAAACCGTTTCCTTCAATTTCACCAAGATGGTATCCTCATCTTGCCTAGCCTTGACTTCAGTCACCAAAAAAGATTCTGAACCATTCTGAACAATGACACTATTATCTGTCAAGTGAACCATACAAACCCCTAATCGTGAAAGCCAATGCACATCCTTCACCAACTCTTTCCTCCCATCCTCAACGTGGGAAATGCTCTCCATAGATGATCTACTAAGGGCATCCGCCACCACATTGGCCTTTCCCGGATGGTAAAGGTCACTCATATCATAATCCTTGAGAAGCTCTAGCCATCTCCTTTTTTGCAAATTCAAGTCCTTCTGAGTGAACACATATTGTAGGCTCTTGTGGTCTATAAACACATCTACATGCACCCCATTCAAATAATGCCTCCAAATCTTCAAGGAAATGACTACTACCACCAACTCGAGATCGTAAGTCGGGTATTTCTTCTCATGGGTATTAATTTATCTAGAAACATATACAATAACTTTGCCATGTTGCATCAATACACATGCAAGGCCGATTCTCAAAGCATCAAATACACTATAAAACCATTGGTACCCTGTCACGACCCGAACAGAGGCCTGGATCATAGAAACGGGACAAGGGACCCTGAGATACCCCAATTCGACCCATGGCATAAGCATACAACTAACTCATTCAATAAACTAAAGAAAACATCAATATAATCTCAGCGGAAGTCTAATTCAACATCACATCAGAATAACATCTGAAGCTAACACATACATAAGTTTGTAAAGCCTCTAGTCTGGACGAGCTGATGGGACAAGACCCCAACTAACTCAACAATACTGAAACTGGAAATACATAAAGGAAAATGATAGTCTAGTCCTCAAAGGATGAGGACTCACCAATCCTGAGCAGATACAAATTTCTTAAAGCTGACTAAAATTGGGGCTAAAGTTGCGAGCCTGGTCCTGTATCATGAGATGATACAACATAGAAAGTATACGGTTAGTACGTGAAATGTACCGAGTATGCAAGGTAAGTAAAACTGCTTAAGTAAAATCAATCATTTAAGACACTTCATAACATATCATAAGCTTTCAAGTCTGAGAAGAAGGGTTACATGCATTCATTCTGAAATCGTAATCTTATCATGACATGACCATGCATATCTTTATAACATCATGACTTACTCGAATGACTCAAAGCTGAAACATAACATTTATAATCAAAGCTGAACAATAAGTCAAACCTTGCTTTTAGAACATGCATGTGAAAAGTAATCACCATGAGTAATGAATATGCAAATCTGAATAGTATAGACAGTGGGAGACTCGTCACTTAACTGACATACCACGATAGAGCTTACGTGGTCCCAACTATCAAACTCAAGTGGGTAGAGCCATCCATAACCTTTCAAGGGCTATGGACAATACTATGATATCAATATCAAGATGAAGGCCCCGTGGGGCAGAGGAAAGCTCACAAGGGAGGTCCCAAAAGTATATATATATATAACCTACGTTGGCGCGTAATTCTGAGGCATAGGGTTGACTGACCCTTAGCCTACTCGGTGCTAGATGCTACTCCCAAAAACATGCATATGCTCTTCATCATTTTTCAACGAAGCTGACCATCATTTTTCAATGAAGCTGACCATCGTCTAGTGATGAAGCTGACCATCGTCTAGTGACGAAGCTGAAGATGAAATCATGCGTAACTCAACATCGTATGAAATGAAGCTCAACATTGTCCTTTGACAAATCTCAATAATGAAATCATGCATAGACTCAACATCATATGAAAATGAAGCTCAACATTGTCCTTTGACAAAGCTCAATGATAACATACATCCCAATTATGAATCAATGCATATAAGAAGCTTTATTTCGAAACATACCACAAGCTCAAATATAAGTGGGAGCATCTACTCCAAACCACGTGGTAAGCTTTAAGTAGGAATATTCAACTCAAACACACCTTAAGAAAATAATATGAAAATTTGGGAGACTTCGCTCCAACAATGTGGTAAGCTTATTTCGAGAAAAAACATCATTTTAAATCAACATATGGACATTTCCCAAAGTTTTATCATACTTGGATCTACTCAATTCATTTTGAAAATAATATCATAATCATGGGTAGCTTTAGAAATATGCTTTTCATCATCAAATCTCATTTTCATCATACATTCATTATCACTCTCTTCTTTCACAAACTTCTCATCCATGGGCATTTAATTTCATAATGTAGAAAACATAATTTGGCTGAAATCAATTTAAAATCTTCCCAAGCTTCACAATTCATCAATATAAATATAATCTAATCATACCCATGTATAGAGATTGAAGAATTATGCAATTGGGTAAAAACCTCATACTTGATCATAGGTAATTTTCATGATTTGATAGAAATTGAGCATGGGTGTGGAATAAGACACCCACTCATAACCTTACATACCTGATTTGATGATCCCTTGACTTGTTTTGAATATCCAAGAAGAATTGAGAAGTTGGAGGTGATGAGCCCTAGCTTCTTCTTGAGAGAAAGATCAATTTATGGATGTTTGAAGAGGATGGGGATTTAGGCTAGGCTAATCCCTTTAATATGACCTTAAGGAAGCCCAAAACGTCGTCATTTAGGAGTTAGAAGCATAGGAGTTTACCAAAATGCCTCAAAACTATCGAAATAAAACCTGTAACTAGCAGTTACTACGACTAACAGTACAATCCGTAGGTTGATTGTACGACTTGTACTGACAGTCGTACAATGCCTGTTGCAGCTTTACTAAATCGCTCATAACTTTTTACTCCGAAATCCGATTGATGAAAGGTTAGATGCATTGGAAATAAGACTCAAAAGGCTTAAATTTTATATGCTTAATCACCCAAAAACTCTTTGTAACATGGGATCTATGATCGGTTGAAGTTGACCCTTATACAAACCAATACGAAAAACCCAATCGGCAAGAAGGCTCTCAACTCAACTTCATGCTAGAAGTTCCTTAAGATCTTAATTTGCATCCAATGAAATTATTACATTTTGGAATTAATATTAACACCTTGTTCCCATATATTCATTGGGTTGGGTCTATCCACATACGTAGAAGGATTCTTAACTTAGCACGAAAGTACGAGGCATTATAATATATCAACTCACGACTGAACCAACGATTCACACCATCATATTATGACTCGTACCATGAGTCGTACCACCAACCTATAGTTTCCTCTAGTGACTAATGAGTCCATTCTTCCCAAATTCTCTGAATATTTCCATGACTTGTACCATGATCCGTAACTCCATTCTACGAGTTGTACTATTGCCCGTACAATCATTCACATGATAACTCCAAAGACTTTCTATGACTTCTAGCCACGGGTCGTACCCACATACTACAACTCATAGTGGGGATTCGTGGTTGGGAAACAACTTAACTGATCTGGACCATGGGTCTTCCTACGACCCACACTACCAACCTACGACTCATAGGTCGAGTCGTGTTGAAGTAAAAAAATTTCCAACTTTTTCTGTTGATTACACTTCAAATATCAAGTCTAGTCTTAGGAACTTTTGGGGTATTACATACCCTCAGGTAAGGTCAGAATTGGGGTTGACATGTGACGGGTCTTCAACTCCTGAAAACTCTTTTTACAAGCATCGGACTACTGAAAAATAACTTTATTTTGAGTCAACTTGGTCAACGGTGCTGCAATGAAGGAAAATCCCTCCATAAATCTCTAATAATAACCTGCTAAACCTAAAAAGCTCCTGATTTCCGTAGGACTGACAGGTGTACACCAATTCTTCACCGCTTCTATCTTATGGGAGTCCACCTGTATTCCATCACCAGACACTACATGACCCAAGAATGCCACTGAGTCAAGCCAAAATCACACTTGCTAAACTTAGCAAACAACTTACGATCTTTAAGAGTTTGCAACACCACCCTCAAGTGAGCGGCATGCTCCTCCTCGCTCTGAGAGTATATGAGGATATCATCTATGAAGACGATCATGAACATGTCTAGATACGGCTTCAACACCCTTTTCGTCAAATCCATAAAAGCTGCAGGTGCATTCGTTAGTCCAAAAGACATAACTAAGAACTCATAGTGACCATACCGAGTCTAAAAAGTTATCTTCAAAATGTCACCCTCCCTAACTCTGAGTTGATGTTAGACGGATCTGAGGTCTATCTTTGAGAAACACTTAGCACCCTGAAATTGGTCAAACAAGTCATCAATTATGGGGAGGGGATATTATTCTTAATTGTGACCTTATTCAACTATCGATAATCGAGACACATATGAAGAGATCCATCCTTCTTTCAGAAAAAGAGAACTTGTGCACCCCACAGACACTTGCTAGGTCTGATGAATCCCTTATCCAAAAGATCTTTGAACTACTCTTTCAACTCCTTCAGCTCGGCTGGAGCCATTCTATAAGGGGGATGGATATGGGTAGTGTATTGGGAAAAAGGCCAGTACCAAAGTAAATCTCCCGCTTGGGAGGGACTCCTAGTAGATCGTCTGGGAATACTCCAGATACTCACATACCACAGGGACAAACTAGAGAGTCGGGGTCTCGAATGTAGCATCCTTAACCTGAACTAGATGGTACACGCAATTCTTGGAAATCATCTTTCTAGCTTTAAGGTAGAAAAAAGCGACTATAGGCACCGCTGAACTACCCATCTATTCTAGGACAAGCTCACCCGGAAATCAAAACTCTACCGTACAAGTTTTAGAATTCACTGAGGCATAACATGCATGCAATCGATCTATACCAAATATAACATCAAAATCAGTCATGTCTAACTCTACTAGGGCGGTTGAGGTGACTTTCTGAAGAACTGTGACAGGGAAATTTCTATATACTTGTCGAGCTATAACTGACTTACCGATTGGAGCAGAAACTAAGGATTCTAATAGGATTTCGGGATTGACTTCGAAACTAATAGACAATGCATACACATCAAGATGAAACACTCGTAACATATTAGTGAACACATCTGGAGAGACCTCCTACTCCTGATGATATGAGAGGGCATAAAAACTGTTCTGGTGCTAATCGCCATCTGCACTAGTGGAAGCACCCCACTGGAAAGGACGTGCTGCTGGAGCTACCGCTGAACTGGTAGTCCAGGCACGACCTCTATTGTTGCCCTTCCTAGCCAAAGGACACTCCCTGCGCATGTGCCTGGGTTTCCCACACCCGAAGCAAATATCTTATCTGACTAGGTACTCTCTTATGTGGTTCGTACCATAGTTTCTGCAGACTAGAAAGGTGCGCTCTACCAGCGTGTCCATCTGTCCCCTTGAACCCGATGCCCTGCTCCTCTAATCACCCCGAGGTCTGGATGGAACACTGGCTGATGAAGGTGCTAGGGTCGATGACCTCTGGTGGAACTGGAATGATGTCGGCCACCAGACTTCTACTAGGAGAACCCAAAGCTACCTGTCCTGGCCTTCTTGGCCTCTCTCTTCTTTTCCTTAATCTGATCCGCCTCTATCTGCTAGGCGTATATAACCAATTGGGTGAAGTCTATATCACAATTCATAATTGCAATCCTATACTCCTTGACCATCAAAGCTGACACTTCATACACAAACCTTCTCATATGAGCTCTCTGATCCGCAACCATCTATGGCACGTACTTGGAAAGTTGGGTGACCTTCAAGGTGTACTCTTGGACAGTCGTATTTTTCTACCTCAAGTTGATGAACTCCGCTGCCTTTACCTCCCTCAACTCCCTAGGGAAGAATCTGTCCAAGAGGGTAGTCATTAAATCATCCCAACTCACAGGAACTACACCCACTACTCTACCATCCTTCCACTGACGGTACCAAATATAAGCAACCCCCTTCAGCTGAAGGAGGCTAAATCCTCACTCTCCTCCCCCATCACCCCTATAATTTGGATGATCTTCTGTATCTCCTCAAGAAACTCATGCGGGTCCTCATCCACCCTTAACCCAAGGAACTAAGGTGGATTCATCCTGAGAAAGTCCCAAATTCGAGCAGCCACTACGTTCCCATTCTAAGAAATATGGGCCACTACCTACTGTTGAACTAAGCGGTCATAGCCTGCGCCAACACCTAAAAAGCCGTGTTAAACTCGGCATGAGAGACTTTCTCGGGCAAAGGACCTTTTGGTGCTGGCTGGGTTTTCTGGTGCCCATCTCTATTGCCATTTTCATGGACATTCCATTTCCATTCCTTCTACCATTTACTCGGCGTGGAGGCATGATGCTGCAAATGCGTAAAGCTAGAGTTAGAGGTATAGAGAGAGATTTGAACTCATAGCACGATATGGAATCATGAAAGAAGGGAAGTTTCCTAAAATGTTTCATAGACTCTTCATCATAAGTGTGGTGCGCTTCACACCCATGAAAAAGACTCTACCTAACGCGGCTTTCAGACAACCTAGGACACTTCAAAACCTAATGCTCTGATACCAAGTTTGTCACGATCCGAGCTGAGACCCCAAATCGAGACATGGAACCTAGAACCACGTATAGCTCCAAGTTGTCCCATGGCATGAACATAGTGGCTAAAGAGCATATATTAAGCATAAACTGATAACTGAAACATGAAAGAAGCAAAAGTTTGAATACATATTAATCATAACATAGTCAACACTAATAAAGATGAAATTCTACATATTGTCTAATAGCCTCTAAATTGTCTGATGAGATGATGGGATAACACCCCCAACTAGCCTACTAAAAAGAAAACTGAAATAACAAAAACCATAAGCTAAACTGAACATCCTCGGGGAATGAGGACTCACCAATAAAAGGGCTAGACTAGACTGAGGTAAGAACAAGGCTAACATCAAGGTTAAGACTGATCGATCAGACATGTATCATGAAATGATACAATATAGAGTATATGGTCAGTACTCGGAATGTACTGAGTATGTGAGGTAAGTAAAAACACACTAATAAAATACATAAGAGTATGTAAGAGTAGGACGGTTTAAAACATGAAGTGATAATCATAACATAAACATGGAGAAATTTCATAGACCAAACCAAAAATCCCTAGGATTTTAAATATGGGAAATTGGGGAATAGGTAATCATGGATTTGCTTGAGGAAGAGCATGAGGGTGAAAGAATTTCCTCATTGATGAGCCCACATACCTGGGTTCACTAAATTCTAGCTTTAACTTGAGACCTAAAGAGAAATTTGGGAAGATGAGATTGAGATTGGTGAAGAATCCTTAATGATCTTGAGAGAGAAGATTTCTAGACTTGCATGCATGGAAGTTGAATGTATTAGAATAGGTTTAACTACCTTGAAACACTTCTTTCAAAGCTTAAAATGACATAGTTTAGAGCTTAGGAGCTTAGGATTTATGAAAATACCCTAAATGAATTCGCAAGAAAATTAAACTGTCGGCTGCTACGGCC
This sequence comes from Datura stramonium, assembly GCA_018107945.1. Taxonomy (NCBI): domain Eukaryota; kingdom Viridiplantae; phylum Streptophyta; class Magnoliopsida; order Solanales; family Solanaceae; genus Datura; species Datura stramonium. The sequence goes on from JACEIK010007956.1 coordinate 39,943, forward strand.
CATACCACGAGTCGTACAATCCTCCTACAACTCGTGGTTAGCTCCCCTAACCAACCATTCAAATTTCACCAACTCTCTGAAGATTTCCATGACTCGTACTATGACCCATGCTAACCCCAAAGACTTACTATGACTCTCGACCACGGGTAGTACCCACATACTACAACTCATAGTGGGACTCATGGTTTGGGGAACCAAAATCTTTGCTCTGAACCACGGGTCTTCCTATGACCCGTACTACCAACCTACAACTCGTAGTTTGAGTCGTACTAAGGCAATTTTCCCAGCTTTTCTACTGATCACATTCAAATCTCAAGTCTAGTCTTAGCGACTTTTGGGGTGTTACAGAATGGCTCCAAGCTAACCCATGGTACATACATATGATGTTTGAAGAGCATAATCGAGCAGAAATCAACATAAACATGAATAAGTGAAATACTAAATATCATAAAATGAATATCAAGCAATAAATCACAATGCTAAATCACAAAGCTGGTCATACAAAGTCTATGTCTAAAAAGTCTCTACTATTTGATTAGATGTTGGGAAAAGCCCCCAGTCCACTCCAAGTCTGAAACTAAATCGACATAACAAGTCTAAACTGATAGATGTCCACGGATGATGAGGACTCACCCAAAGTAGGGGCTAAATTTGACTGGTATAGAGAGCAAGCTATCAGTGAGACTGAGCTGGATCACCCGAACCTATATCATGAGATGATATAGCATAGAGTATGCGGTCAGTACTTTGAATGTACTAAGTATGTGACATAAGTAAAACATGCTTAGTAAAATGTTAGCTAAAATCATGCATATAAATTAAATTGATAATGAGAGTAAGGACTACATGCTAAAAGCCATGTATCTGAGATATACATAATCATAAGTTATTCATCATAACTGAACATAATGACCCAATATTTAAAAATAGAAATCATTTGACTTGTCATGCTTGAAATCATAAGTAAAATCTCATAAACTAATCATTGGGTCAAACATCCTATAAAACATAATATCGTAAGTCATGAATATGAGTAACTAAAATCATTAGGAACAATGGGAGAATCGTCATAACCAACAACCACCATGTACGAGCGCATGATGATCCCACTTCTTGCCCACGAGGAGGATAGTCATCCTGAGCCTTGCCAGGGCAAAGGACGAATAAGGTGTGATATTACGATGTGCTCTCGGGCGGGGGAAGCACTCTCTTGAGAAGTCCCAAGTATATACCTATGTTTGCATGTAGTTTATGAGACTAGAAAACCAAGAAACCCTTGGTCTGCTCGGTGTTAGACGCTACTCCCAAAACATGCATATTGCTCATATAATCATAATCTCAAAGAATATCTTAAATCTGAACATGGAGAGTCTTGACTCCAAATCATATCATAAGTTGTGTTGGGAGTATTGACTCCAAATCATATCATAAACTGATCTTGTTAGTCTTGGCTAAAATCATAATAAGTATACTTAACTTTCATAGGCTTGTCCAAATCATAAACTCATGCATACTTGAAATAGACTTCATAAGTCAAAATCATAGAATCATAAGTTGAGAGTTCATAAATATTCATGCGTAGTAGATATCTCATCATGCTTGAAATCATAGATCATAGGCTTGAATCTTCATAAAACTTGCATAATAGGGAATAATTTCTAATAACTTAAAATCATGAATTTATAATCAAATTGAGTGTAAAATCTGCCAATTAGACATAAATCATACATTAGAACATGAGGAGATGGACCAATAAACATAGCTTAGATAATTTCATAGAATTGGGTTAAAACTCTAAAAATCAATACACCTGATTAGAAACTTGAATTCATGAATTAGAGAATAAATTTGGGCGTGATGGTGGAAGGAATCCCCCATTCATGGCCCTTCATACCTTGGTAAACTAATTTTCAAACTAGTCTTGAAAGCCCAAGATAATTGAGGAAGAAATTGAGGAGGAATTCTTGTTTGATCTTGGAAGAGAACTTCGATACAATGTATGAATTGGAGCCTAATGACTTAAGCTAGCATAAACCCTCTTAAAACACTCCTTACAAGGATCAAAACGACGTCATTAAGGAATTAGTAGCTCAGGAAATTATAAAACTACTCCCTGGAATTCGAATGAAAAACCTAACTGCTAGTTACCATGATCCTTCCAACGAGTAGTTGTAGGACTTGACAACTCGTTGGACCATCCGTTGTTTCCTGGTATTGATGTTTGTGTATTCCTATGCCCATTTTCCTTGTTTTTGCCCATCTTTTACCTTGTTTTGAGTTCACAATCCCTATGAAATGCATAAATTCATGTGTATGTGTGTTTTTTATGCTAACAAACAACTTGAGATGTTTTGAGCAGGAAACCAAGGAAAAAGGACCCAAATTATCCTAAGATGTGAAGATTTGAGAAGTTGAGAAGAAGGACTTGGGGCTAGGGCTGGCGCCCCGCGCCAGGTCCCAAAATTTAGAGAAATGTACGTTAAATTTGGGGCTATGGCTGGCACCCAGTGCCAAGTCCCTAAACTTCAGAGAATAATTCACTCAACACCTACGCGAGATGGATGACGTAGAGTCCCAGAAGCATCCCAGACTTAGAGAAATTTTCTAAAATTCTAGTGCTATGGATAGGGCTGGGTGCCAGATTAGTTGTAGAGCCAAGAATTTTGACTAACACTCTAGGGCTATAGGTGGCATGGGGTGCCCGGATAATCTAAAAGAGTGAAAATTTGGCTAACTCTCTAGTGCTACGGATGGGGTTGGGTGCCTGAAGGTAAAATTCAGAGGAAACTTGAGCCCAACTTGGGGCTATGGAAGAGGGCGGCGTGCCAGGCCTATCTTGGAGCAGAAATTGTTGATTCTAAATCTATATATTGGAGGGTAGAAGCGTCATTTGAAGGCTCAACTATATATATAGCTTCTAGGTCATTTTTTAAGAATCTTTGGATCACTTTTACATTACATATATCATTTTATGGAGGTTGTAAGCCGCTTGGAAGAGGAGACAAGTTCTACACGAGGTTTCTTCTTTTCTTTATCATTTGCTTGGAATGATGATGATCAAGTCTTTGCTTTTCCATATATCTATGAGTGGCTAAACATATACTCTAGGTTTTGTCCATGATGGATGGTGGATGGTTGATGATTGACTAATATATACTAGTTTCGATTCTTCATTAATGGTTGTTTTCATTTACTTGTTTTAATTTCTTATTTACTAACCTGATCAACTTGTGAGTAAATCTGTTGGCTTTCGGTTAAACTTGGGAAAGGAAACTGAAAGGGTTAAATATAAATATAAAATAGAAATTCAAAGACCCTTGAACCCATTGGTAAGAGGATAGAAGTTGTTGTTAAGGATAGAGATATACTCTTCAATCCTGTTTAGTTAAAATACAAGTAGGCATAACTGTCATTTCATGTTTCTCCTGCGACCATAGGGATATAGGTGATAGGGTTCATGAGATAGCTCTTGGATGCTCGGGAGAGTGGCAAGGAATGGGATAGTAACTTGCAACTAGCAATCATAGAAAGAATCATTCTAGTGTAATCACGTCTTGAAAACTCAACCTAAAACTCATTTACCTAGATTTTCATCATCCTCTAAAGTAATGATATCTGTGTAGTTACAACACTCTTGACGCTTAAAACTAGGAAACTAGCATGGATTTAGGCGTGTTCATATGGATATGAGGCACTTTTACTTTGTTTTCAGGGAAAATAGATGTTGGAGCTGAATTGTGCAAAAGAAGGAGAAAAATGCATAAAAGTGGCTTAGTATGGATCTCAATATGAGCTATATCATCCTGGTACGAGCCGTACTGAGAGTCGTGGAAAGGCCTAGGAGCAAAGTGTAATGCAAGGACAAGTTACAACTCATGGTACGAGCCGTACCATCCTGGTACGAACCGTACCATGGAAGTCATGGAAAGTTCCAGGAGGAATTGCACAGGCCAAGTGTCTTGGTACGGGTGGAAATCACGAGTCGTGAGACCAACCTAAGACCCGTAAAAAGGAACCGTGGGAAAGACTAGAAGAATAGAAGACTAGAAACCAATGCTAAATATTCGTAATGTATTCTCTTCATCTTTCATGTTTCATAACGAAGCCCAACGTTAATACTTGCTCGAATTCTTTACTTGCTTGAACCTAGAGAAGTAGAGATTAGGAAAAGAGAATTACAACAAAGCATGGATCTTTATAGGTCATTGTATGACTTGAGCTATGATCGCAAGATAGTTAATATGGTACAAATTGATAACCTTTGAATTGAAATCACTCATTAAACCTAACTCGGTGATTGAGTATAGTCATCCAATAGGGATGAATCAGTCATTAGGATAAACCCTAGTTACCAATTCTACAAGTAGCCATTCAGATAGATCACTGGTGTAAACTTGAAGTAGTTATTAATCCATGGGGAACACTTACCCTAGTTAATAGAAAATCTTGATAAACAACAACCAATTTTCAATCTTTCTTTACAACTATTTTTATAAACCCCCTTTTTTTTGGAGACAACATACCTAAAAGCTTAAATACCTGTGTTAGTCTATATCTTGACCATATTCCCTATAGGATCGACCCCAACCTTTTTGGGGTTCTTTATTGACAACGTCCTCTTCATGCTTTATCAAGAGTGTGAGTTTGAGCATTATCAAAAAGTGGCACCATTGTTGGGGAATACGGCTTAAGATTAGATTAATTTCTTGTGTTTAATTGTTAGTTGTCTTTTCTTCATTTATGTTTTCTTTTTGTTTTTGACACCCGCAGGTTTTCTCTTGGTAAATTCCAAGTACTCGACGGAGCGTAAACCCCCTGATTCCTGTTGATCTTGAACTAGAGCAAACACTGTGAAGAATGGAGATCAAGGAACAAAGAGAGGCACGTCTTGCTGAAGAAGCCAGGAAAGTCGAGCTAGCTCGGTAAGCTGCACTTCAGGAAGCCGAGGATGCTTGGGATGAAGTCATGAATGCTGGCTGCCATGGAAGGGGAAATAGAGGCCAGAGATATTCTCCTCGGTTCATTGATGAGGATGAACCAAATATTGATGAAGTCGGGTCAACTGGAGCTATCTTACCACCACCTTTTCCTACTAGGGAAAAGTTTGACATCACTAGCACCATGATATATCTGTTGAATATGAAAGGGGTGTTTGGTAGTCCTGTAGCGGATGATTCCAACTTGCACTTGATGAATTTCGTCGGAATATGCAAGGCGTACAGGTTCCTCATTTTAAGTTAGGATGCAATAAGGTTGAGACTCTTCCCCTTCTCTCTTTTTGGAGAGGCCACCCTATGGTTATAGGAGTTTCCCAATTACTCTGTTACCAAGCGGAGGGAGCTTATATAGGCTTTCCTAGAAAGGTTCTTCCCACCCTCCAGGATGCTACAGCTTAAGGATGAGATCTATAACTTTCGACAATAAAAACGGAGGTACTTAATGAAACCTGGTTGAGATTTAAAAATAAGCTGACTAAGTGACCGAACCATAAAATTCCATATGATAGTTTGTTGGAGATTTTTTACAGGTCCTTGAATAACATTGACGTGCCCGCAAGTGTACGGGTCATGCAAGTAATATAGTGGCTCTTTTTAAGAACCGGAATGTCGAACCCACAGGGACTAGACCCATTCCTCTAACTA
>JACEIK010007956.1:52829-68549 GCA_018107945.1 Datura stramonium
TCTTCACATTTATATAAAATCACATGAAAATGTATTAGATAACTTAGGCAACCCGACTAATTTAAGTTGTAAAGCGTATCACGGGCATGATATTTTTGCCTGTGATCAAACATCACAAAGTTTTTACATATACCGTGGCGGGAGAAGCACTGATGAGTCACACATGGGAGCAAGTTGCCATTATTCTTGATAGAGTGACTAAGACTAACAGAGCCTATCACACCAAGGAAGCAGAAGCGTCTTCAAGTACATATGTTGTTGGTATGACTGCAGATCAATGTAAAAAGGAGGAGCATGACCAAGAATTAGCTCATATGCGAACATCATTAGACCTGCTCACGAAGCATATTATGGGTTTTTGTGCTAGAAAGGTAAATGCAGTGGGAGCTCAGGGACAGGATCCGTGGCAGGAGCATTCAGATTTCGAGGAGGAGGCAAACTTCTTGGACAACCAGGTGGAAGGTTTTTGGGCCAACACCCAAGGGTTTGTACATGACACTTGGTGCCAAGGTTCCAAAAATCAAGGTCGGAACCAATATCAGGATAACTACAATCGAAATGGGTATAGGGATAGGAGTCGAGGTCGTGAGTGAGAGGGAGAATGGAGAAAGAATGATGGTTATCGCAACAATCGCACAGGTTTGTGTGTTCCTCCTAATGCACATGAGGGTGATACTGGACCCTTAAGATCAGAGAACATGATGGATGAGATGCTTAAAAAGGTAAAATCCACTTATGATCAGCTGAGGGACATTCGGGCGGATTTATCTGGTATGAAGCTGAAAGTTGAAACTGTGATCAAATAGATTGAATAGTAGCTTGGACAGATGTCGGCATCCCTAAACCAGAGGCAGAAGGGAAGACTTCCTAGCAACACTATGAAAAACCCTAAGAATGACAGTCATTGTATGGCTGTGATGACTAGGAGTGGAAAGATCCTAGCTGACCCCCCTCTGCCGGTTGTAGTTGATATGGAAAGACAAATGGAGATGGATCTTAGTGAGGAGGATGACGCTGCTGAGCATGAGCTCATAGGTGAGGCTGAGTTGACTAGGGCTCCAATTGGTTCAAAGGAGTTTGAAGCTGAAAAGGGTAAGAAGCAAGGGGGCATGCAAATTTATAAGGATATCCCTCGACATGTGCCACCATTCCCTCAAAGGATGAAGAAGAAGGTGGAAGATGGTAAGTTCCAAAAATTCCTTTCTATGCTTAAATAGTTATCGGTGATCATACCATTGGTCGAGGCATTAAAGTAGATTCCTAGATAAGCAAAGTTTATGAAGGATCTTGTTACCAAGAAGAGGTCTGTGAGCTATGAGCCGATAGGTAACTTGCATCATTGCAGTGCCATAGCTTCACGGGTCCTTTCTCAAAAGAAAGAGGATCCAGGTGCCTTCACCATTCCATGCACGATTGATGATTTTGAGTTTGCGAAGGCACTTTGTGATTTAGGTGCAAGAATCAACTTGATGCCATTAGTTGTCTTCAAATAGCTGGGCTTGGGAGCCCCTACACTGACGTCAATGTGGATATTGATGGCAGACCGTACAGTTAAAAAGCCAGTGAGGATCTTAGTTGATGTTCTTGTCAAGGTGGACCGTTTCATCTTCCCAATGGACTTTGTAATCCTGGGGATCTTTAGGTCCCCATTATCTTGGGGCAACCATTCTTGGCCACTAGAAGAGCATTGGTAGATGTGGAAGTTGGCCAACTAAAGTTCAAGTTAAATAAAGAGGAGGTCACTTTTAACATCTGCTGGTCAATGAAGCAGCCCAATGAATTCAGGTTTGTCTCAGCAATCGATGATGATTCCGAGTTTCTTAATGAATTTTGATAGTCAAGAGACTTTCATTGTGCCATGATGTTAAATCAGGCACTTCTTGGGAGGCAACCCATGTAGTGGTTTGGTGAAGTCTAAGTAACCAGACTACCTGCATTATTCCGCGACGTTAAATAAAGCACTTCTTGGGAGGCAACCCAAGTACCTTAACTTTTGGGTGTTCAATGTGCACGTAAAACAGGAATTGATGGAAGAAATTTCATACTAGACTAGTACTATGAGCCTCAGTACGACTCTTAAGAGGATTGTACAGGTCGTAGCACCAATCGTGGTAAAAAATATAAGCAAAGATTCATGCTATGGTTGGTCATTATAACTCATACCATATTTGTATGGGCCGTAGTACTCACAGTAACCATGCATTGTACTAAGTGTGGAATTTTAGAGAAAGTGACTTACGAGTCATTGCATGAACTGTACCATGATTGTGCGGGTCATACCTTGCACTCGTAGGTCCCTATCACGATCAAAAGATAAGCCCGAATTGAGACATAGGACAAGAAACCCCGAGAGGCTCCAAGTCCACCCATGGCATGAACATACATCTAACTCAATCATATTAAAGCGGAAGATCATCATAAATAGAATAGCGGAAGTCTAAACAAACATAACATCTGATTACATGCACCAGTCTAAAGCTGAATACAACCATGTCCAAAAAAGCCTCTAAAACTGACGAGTTGATGAGACAAGACCTCAACTAACTCACTAGAATCTGAAAAGTGAAAATACGTAATACAACTGATAAAAAAGGGCCCTCGCAAGATGAGGACTCACCAAGTGAGGTTGGGGAAAGACTAACTCCGGAAATTTGACTATCGGCGGGACTAAGCCTGGATGTCAGAGCCTGTATCATAAGACGATACAGAATAAAGTATATGGTCCATACTTGGAATGTACCAAGTATGCAAGGTAAGTAAAACGGACAGTTAAAATACATAAGAGTTCGTAAGAGTAGGGTAACATGATCATAACGTAAATATCATAATGTAAACATAAGGGCTCAAGGTATTTAAAACATTTGTAAATCAATCATATTCATAATCATACGAGAAAAGCTTTATTAAACTTAACTTGAACCAAAGCACATAATCATAACCATGCATAAATTATAAGGAACAGTAGGAGATTCTTATAACCGACATACCTCATATGAGCACACATGGAGCCCGACATGTAAACCCCTAGTCGAGAGGGTGTTTGTACCTTTCCAAGGGTAGAACCATGAAAATAGGCGTGATATCACTCATGAAAGGCCCATTCGGGCAAAAGGGACAGTAGCAAAGGAGGTCCCATCATGGCTACGTTTGCGCGTAGTTTTGAGACTTGGGGTATGCTTGGACCCCGGGTCGACTCGATGTAAAATACTACTCCTTAAACATATATATTTCTCATAGGATAATAGGAAAAACATACATGAGATTCATGGGCTAGTTAAATCATCATAATCATAAATATGCTTGAAATACGTGAACTAGCCATGAGATAAGGCCTGTGAGTTGGCCATAATTATAAATCCATAAATCATGAAATTCATGCATACTTGTAAAACATGTATATACCTGATATCTCATAAATCCATGATAAGTACTTCAGAGAAATCATAGCATAAAGCATAGATCATAGTTGGGCTAGTTTAGATCAAGATCATAGAGAAATCATAACTTGACTTTTCATAAAAACATACATAATTGGGCATAAGTGGACTTAAACTCAAATTTATCAATTTATACTCAAAATAGTCATAAAATCTGCCCATAGATCATAAAATATGATTTAATACATGAAAGAGATTGACCCATCGATAGATCATATCGAATTTCACAAGAAATGACATAAACTCCATGGATCATGAAACTTGACTTTTAGAATTGAAATTCATGAAATTTGAAAAGAGTTTAGGGAGTGAGAGTTGAATGGACTCTCATTCATAGCCTCAGATACCTGGGTAAGTTGATTTCACCCTCTTCCTTGAACACCCAAAGGAAATTGAAGAAGAATTGAGGAAGAATCTTGATGAACAATGCTTGATCACTCTCTAAACCCTTAAACTTGCATGCATGAGTTTTGAATAGGCTAGAATGACTTAACCCATCTTAATACACTATATTCAGGGCTTAAAACGACGTAATTTAGGCCTTAGGAACATAGGAATTACGGAAAATCCCTTAATAAACTCGCAGGAAAAAACAGACTGTCAGTCCCAACGATGGACTGGATGGGTCGTCGGCACTAGCCATGACTCGTGGCTAGCCTTCGTCATGAACACTGCCAAAATTCCTTTAAGAGTCACCATGAGAGACTTAACGAGTTGTTGATGCTGACCACAACTCGTGGTCACATCCATGGTCACCCAAAACCAAAAATTTTCAACAAGTCCCAGCCTCTCCCCACGGGTCACTTAACGACTCGTGGGGTTCCTGAGGGGTCACTGAACGACTTGTCCTGTGACCTGGTGCAAAAATTCCTCTTTTCTCTGTTTCAACTTCTGAGTCTGATCTTAGGGCTTTCGGGGTATTACAATATCTCCCCTTGGGAACATTCATCCTCGAATGTGAAAATCATACAGAAAAGCAGAGAAATGCAATCATCATACACAAATACTGAACATACTTGCTGAAAACTAATGGAAGGACTGACTCCGATTTGAACTACATGACTGAACTGAATTCCTGAACCACACATTTATCCATTTACATGAAAGAAACTGAGGCACAAGAGCTAAACATGAAACTGAATAGAGTATTAAGGAGGAAACTGATACCTCAAGCTGAAACTAAGCCGGAAGGGAATAAACGCGGGTATTTTGCCATCATCTCTGCTTCAGCTTCCCACGTAGCTCCCTCAACATGTTGATTCCTCCATAAAACCTTAACGGAAGCTACTTCTTTGTTCCACAGCTTACGAACCTGTCTATCTAGTATCCCCACCGGAACCTCTTCATAACTAAGACTGTCTTTCACACCGGTACTATCCACCGGAACAACTAGAGCTGGATCACCCAAACACTTCTTTAAGAGTGATACATGGAAACTGGATGGACTGGAACTAATTCCGAGGGCAACTCCAATATATATGCTACCTTTCCAACCCGTTTCATGATTCGGTACGGGCCAACATAATGGGGAATGAGTTTCCCTTTCTTTCTAAACCTCATCACTCCCTCCATGGGAGATACCTTCAAGAACACCCAATCATTGACTTCAAACTCAAGTTCTCTCCTTCTCACATCTGCATAGGACTTTTGGAAACTCTGAGTTGTTTTCAACCTATCCCTTATGAGTTGAACTTTCTCCATGGCTTCATGGACTGAATCCAGTCCTATCCTTGCAGATTCACCGACTTCAAACCAACAAATAGGCAATCTACATCTCCACCTATAGAGAGCCTCAAACAGAGCCATTTGAATGATGGAATAGTAGTTGTTATATGTAAACTCAATGAGAGGAAAATGATTATCCCAACTACCCTCGAAGTCAATCAAACACGCTCTCAACATGTCCTCAATAGTCTAAACAGTCCACTCCGCCTGACCATCCATTTGCGGGTGAAATGTTGTACTAAGCTTGACTTGAGTACCAAGTGCCTTTTGAAATGATCTCCAAAATTGGGAGGTAAACTGAGTACCTCTATCTAATATGATGGACAATGGCACTCCATGCAACCAAACCAACTCCTGAATGTACAACTTAGCATAATCCTCCGCTGAATTGGTAGTTTTGGCCGATCAAAATTGAGCTGCTTTGGTCAACCGATCCATGATCATCCAAATGGAGTCATACTGTCAATGAGTGTGAGGCAACCCTGTGATAAAGTCCATATTGATCTCCTCCCACTTACAAGTAGGGATATTGATGTCTTGAAGTTCACCTACTAGTCTCTGGTGCTCAACCTTCACTNAAAACACATTCTTGAAACTCCCAAAATACTAAACGGGATATTGATGTCTTGAAGTTCACCTACTAGTCTCTGGTGCTCAACCTTCACTTGCTGACAATTCGGGCACATAGCCACAAACTCTGCTATGTCCTTCTTCATGCCATTCCACCAATAGACTTCCCATAGGTCATGATACATATTGGTGGCACCTAGATGTATAGAGTATCTAGAACCATGAGCCTCATGCAACATCCGATCTCTCAAATCATCAACATCCAGAACGCACAAATGACCCTGTTATCAAAGCACACCATCTCCCCCTTTTGCAGAAGACCTCTACCTTCTACTTCTGAATAACTTCCTTCAACTATACCAAAATAGGGTCCTCGTCTTTTCTAGCTTTTACATCAGTCACCAAGGATGATTCTCATCTGTTCTGAACAATAACTCCACCTTCGGTCGAGTCAACCAAACGAACTCCCAACCATGCAAGCTGATGCACAACTAGCTCCTTCCTCCCCTCATCTACATGGGATACACTCCCCATAGAGAGCCTACTAAGAGCGTCTGCCACCACATTAGCCTTACCCGGATGGTAAAGGACACTCATAACATAATCCTTGAGTAACTCCAACCACCTTCTTTGGCGTAGATTTAGATCCTTCTGGGTAAACACATATTGTAGGCTCTTGTGGTCCGTAAACATATCTACATGGACCTCGTACAATAGTGTCTTCAAATCTTCAAGGAAAATACTACCACCGCCAATTCGAGACTATGAGTCGGGTAATTCTTTTCATGGGACTTCAACTGCCTGGAAGCATATGCTATAACCTTACCATGCTGCATCAATTCATAATCAAGGCCGATCCTCGAAGCATCACAGTATATCACAAACCCATCGGTACCCTCAGGTAAGGTTAACACAGGGTGTTGAGGTGAGTCAAGTCTTCAACACTTGGAAGCTCCTCTCACAAGCCTCCGACCATTGGAACTTCACTTTCTTTTGGGTCAATTTGGTCAATGGCGCTGCAGTAGATGAAAACCCCTCAACCTCTGATAATAACTAGCAAAACCCAAGAAACTCCTGATATTCGAAGGATTCACCGATCTAGGCCAATTTTTCACCGCTTCTATCTTTTGAGACTCCACCTTTACACCCTCACTTGACACCACATGGCCCAAAAATGCCACTTAGTTCAACCAAAACTCGCATTTGATGAATTTAGCATATAATTGGCGATCCTTGAGAGTCTATAGCACCACCCTCAAATGAGCGGCATGCTCTTCCTCGCTCCGAGAGTATATAAGGATATCATCTATGAACACAATCATGAACATATCCAAGTATGGATTGAACACACTTTTCATCAAATCCATAAAAGTTGTAGGAGCATTCATTAGTCCAAAGGACATAACTACGAACTCGTAATGACCATACCGTGTCCTGAAGGCTGTCTTGGGGATGTCACTCTCCCGAACCCTGAGCTGATGGTATCCGAACCTATCTATCTATCTTTGAAAAGCACTTAGCACTCTGAAGCTAGTCAACAAATCATCAATCCTAGGGAGAGGATGCATATTATTGATGGTGACCTTGTTCAATTTCCGGTAATCAATACACATACGAAGAGAACCATATTTCTTTTGGACAAAGAGAACTAGTGCACCCCATGGGAATTTGCTCAGTCTGATGAAACCCTTGTCTAAAAGGTCCTTCAACTGCTCCTTTAACTCCTTTAACTCAGCTGGGGCCATTCTGTAAGGAGGAATAGATATAGGTTGTGTATTGGGAAGAAGGTCAATACCAAAATCGATCTTCCGCTCAGGAGGAATTCCCAATAAATCCTTTAAATATACTTCTGGATACTTACGCATTATGGGAACTGATTGGATAGTCGGGATATCAGACGTAGCATCCTTAACCCTAACTAGGTGATACATGCAACCTTTGGGGATCATCTTTCTGGTCTTAAGGTAGGAAATGAAATGGCTGACAGACATAGCTAAACTACCCTTCCACTCTAGGATCGGCTCACCCGAAAATCGGAACTCTACTTCACGAGTTCTATAATTTATTGAAGCATCACATGCATGTAGCCAATCCATGCCAAAGATAACATCAAAATCCATCATAGCTTGCTCTACTAAATCTTCCAAGGTGACTTTCTAAAGGACTGTGAAAGGGAAATTTTTATACACCCATCTAGTTATAACTAAATCACCGACTGGAGTAGAGACTGAGAAGGGTTCTCATAAGATCTTAGGACTGACTCCAAAACTACTAGCAACATAGGGCGTCACAAAAGATAAAGTAGCCCCTGGATCTAACAATGCATAAACATCAATGTGAAATACTCGTAACATACCAGTGACCACATCTAGTGAAGTCTCCTGCTCCTGTCGAGGTGTAAGGACATAGAACTTGTTCTGACGCTGGCTGCCAGCTTAACTAGTAGAAGCACCCTGTTAGAATGGATGTGCTGCCGGAGCTGTTGAACTAGCAACTGGGATACGGGCCCCACCATCGCCTGATTTGGCTGAAGGGTAATCAATGAGCCTTTGTTCGGGTTTGCCACACCTGAAACAAGCGTCTGAGCCAACTAAACACCTCCCTAGGTGGTTCTTGCCACACTTCGCACAGGATGGAAATGTGCTTTCTCCTGAAATGCTCCCCTGGCCCCTCGAGCCTGACGCTCTACCCCTATGATCATGTTTGGGTCGGGATGGGACACTAGCTGATGATGGTGCTGGGACTAATGACCATTGCTGAAACTGAGGGCGGTGACCACCACTAGATCTCTGCTGAGTGAACTCAACATTATTTGTCATGTCCCTCTTGGCCTCTCTCTCCCTCAGATGTTGGGCATGCAAAACTATCCAGGGAAAATCAATATCCTGATAAAGCGTGGCGATCCTACAATCCTTGTACAGGTAGTCTGCCACTCCATGCACAAACCTTCTCACCCGAGCTCTCTGATCAGCCACTAGCTCTGGGGAATACTTTGACAAACAAGTGAGCTCCAAAGCATATTCTTGGACTATCATGTTACACTGCTTCAGGTTTACGAATTCCGCTACTTTAATCTCCCTCATCTCACGAGGGAAGATCCGCTCCAGAAATGCAGTATGAAATTCCTCCCAACCGATGAGACCTGCTCCCCTGTCCATTTTCTTTCCACTGCTTGAACTAGATGTGCGCGACCCCCTTCAACTTATACGAGGCCAAATCGGTGTACTCCTCTCCATTCACCCCTAAATCTGGGTGATCTTCAAAATATCCTCAATGAACTCATGTGGATCCTCGTCCACCTTCGATCCAAGGAACTCGTGAGGGTTCATCCTCAAAAAGTCTCTAACTCTTTCTGCCTCCGCATTCCCGCTCTAAGGGACATACGTTGTCGCGTGCTGATTGGCCTGACTGGTCAAGGCTTGGGATAACATCTGGATAGTTTCCCTGAACTCCGCTTGGGAAATCGGCTCGGGTATATGCTTCTCATGGACTGGTGGGACTAGATGATACGCACCTCCATTTCCACCCTCGTGGCCATTTCTGTTTCCATTTCTCCTTCCGTTAACTCTATCGGGAGGCATGATTCTGCAAACGCGTATAGCATGAGTTAGAAGGATAGAGAGACATTTCACCACACCAGATGGATCATGAAAGAAGAAAACATTTCCTAAAGGTCGCATAGCCTCTTCGTCATAAGTGTGGCACACTTCTTACCCATGAAAAACACTCTACTCAAAGAGACTTTCGTACACCCTGGGACACTTCAAAACCTAATGATCTGATACCAAGTTTGTCACGACCCAAACATAGGCTCGGATCGAGACACCGGACAAGAAACCCCGAGAGGCTCCAAGTCGACCTATGGAATGAACATATATCTAACTCGATCATATTAAAGCAGAAGATCATCATAAATAGTCTAAAAAAACATAACATCTGATTAAATGCACCAATCTAAAGTTTAATACAACCATGTCCGAGAAAGTCTCTAACACTGATGAGTTGATGGGACAATATCCCAACTAACTCACTAGAATCTAAAAACTAAAAAGATGCAATACAACTGATAAAAAATGCCCTCGCAAGATGATGACTCACCAACTGAGGCTGGGGAAAAACTAACTCCGAGAACCTGACTATCGGCGGGACTGAGCCTGGATGTCGGAGCCTGTATCATAAGAGAATACAGCATAAAGTATGCGATCAGTACATGGAATATACTGAGTATGCAAGGTAAGTAAAACGGACAGTTAAAATACATAAGAGTTTGTAAGAGTAGGGCAACATGATCATAATGTAAATATCATAATGTAAACATAAGGGATCAAGGTATTTAAAACATTGTAAATCAATCATATTCATAATCATAAGAGAAAAGATCTATTAAACTTAACTTGAGCCAAAGTACGTAATCATAACCATGCATAAATCATGAGGAACAGTGGGAGTTTCTTATAACTGACATACCCCATATGAGCACACATAGAGCCCAACCTATAAACCCCTAGTCGAGAGGGTGTTCGTACCTTTACAAGGTTAGAACCATGAAAATAGGTATGATATCACTCATGAAAGGTCCATTCAGGAAAAGGGATAGTCGCAAAAGGAGGTCCCATCTTGGCTACGTTGGCGTGTAGTTTTGAGACTCGAGGTATGCTTGGACCCTAGGTTTACTTAGAAATACTACTTCCAAAACATACATAGTTCTCATAGGATAATAGGGAAAACATACATAAGATTCATGGGCTAGTTAAATCATCATAATCATAAACATGCTTGAAATACGTGAACTAGCCATGAAATAAGGCCTGTGAGTCGGCCGTAATTATAAATTCATAAATCATGAAATTCATGCATACTTATAAAACATGTATATACTTGATATCTCATAAATCCATGATAAGTATTTGAGAGAAATCATATCAGAAAGCATAGATCATAGTTGGGATAGTTTAGATCAAGATCATGGAAAAATCATGACTTGACTTTTCATAAAAACATACATAATTGGTTTTAAACTCAAATCTATCAATTTATACTCCAAATAGTCATAAAATATACCTATAGATCATAAAATATGATTTAATACATGAAGGAGATTGACCCATCGATAGATCATATCGAATTTCACAAGAAATCACATAAACTCCATGGATCATGAAACTTGACCTTTAGAATTGGAATTCATGAAATTTTAAAAGAGTTTAGGGAATGAGAGTGAAAAGGACTCTCATTCATAGCCTCACATACCTGGGTAAGTTGATTCTATGACATAAACTCCATGGATCATGAAACTTGACCTTTAGAATTGGAATTCATGAAATTTGAAAAGAGTTTAGAGAATGAGAGTGAAAGGGACTCTCATTCATAGCCTCACATACCTGGGTAAGTTGATTCTACCCTCTTCCTTGATCACCCAAAGGAAATTGAAGAAGAATTAAGGAAGAACCTAGATGAACTATGCTCGATCACTCTCTAAACCCTTAAACTTGCATGCATGAGTTTTGAATAGGCTAGAAGGACTTAACCCATCTGAATACACTCTATTCCTAGCTTAAAACGTCGTAGTTTAGTCCTTAGGAACATAGAAATTATGAAAAAGCCCCTAATAAACTCATAGGAAAAAATATACTACCAATCCCAATGAGGGACTGGATGGGTCACTGTCACTGGCCATGACTCGTGGTCAGCCTTCATCATGAGCACTACCAAAATTCCTCTGAGGGTCACCACGAAAGACTTAACGAGTCATTGCTAGTGACTACGAGTACGACTCGTGGTCATTTACCGTCCTTCTCACTGTCAAACATCACCTAAGGTATCACCATGGGGGACACCACGACTCATGGTGTACCCGATGAATCATGGTGATGATCTGTTAGGTGCACTGCCCAGATTCCTTCATCCTTCAACAACCCTTAGCCACGACCGACTTGACGAGTTGTGATACTGACCATGACTCGTGTCACATCCGTGGTCACCCAAAACTAAAAAATTTCAACAAGTCCCAACCTCTCCCCACAGGTCACTATACGACCCGTGGGGTTCCTGACGGGTCACTGGATGACTCGTCCAGTGACCTAGTGAAGAAATTCATGTTTTCTCCGTTTCAACTCCCGGGTCTAATCTTAGGGCTTTCGGGGTATTACAGTCCCTAGGTAAGTTTTCTTAGTCTTCTCTTATGAGTCCAAGGGATGAGCTGTAGGTCTAACCTATGACTCGTGGTACGAGTCGTGATGGGGTAAATAAGTTACTTTGACCCGACTCGACCCGGATATCCAAAAATCCACCCTAACTTATTTAAATCAGATTTCTCAGTCTTCCACTCCCATGAAAACATAAAAATCAAACCCACAGTTCTCACCCAACATTCTCGAACCCATAAACTCAAAAATTTGAATTGATTCAAGCTTGAAGTCATGCAAAATCTCATCTGCACACACACAATTCCTACCCTAACCACTGAAGCAAGCAAAATGTCAAGCAAACACTTGAAACTTCAATTAAGTAAACTTGTTAAATATTGCAAAAAGCTTGACTTGTATGAAATACCATTGAATTGTGATACCTTGAACTTAACAACAATGGGTCGAGGAAGATAATCAGTAGCTTGTGTGAATATATTGAATGGGTAGGAATTCAAATTGCTCAAACAACTGAACTTCACTGTCTACATTGTGTTACGAGATGTGATGTATGTTGGGAATGAACTGGGCAAACCTAAAATGGTCATTGATTGCATAAAATGGGGAAGTCTGAGTACCCTAAATAAATTAAGTGTTTACCTGACCAACTGAGCAAAAATAAAGAGGTGGACAAGCTTCACGAGTCTTCCTACGACTCATGCTTTCATACCATGACTCATATGATGACTCGTGGAGATTATCCTAGGTCAATAAAAGTGTAAGTGTTGGTACGAAGCCTGGTACAATTCATAGGATCCTAGTCGTACCTGGTGATCGTACCATGAGGCAGTACGGGTTAAAGTTCACAAGTAATGGTACGACTGTTTGTATGACTTGTAGAACCTAATCACTAACCATAACTTGAGTCATACAAAAAGATAGAAACTTTGAAATTAAGGACAATCCTCCTACGACTCTAGTACGAACCGTACCTGCCAGGTACGAGTCGTACCAAGAAGGAGTGATAGAATTAGCATGATCTACGATTCTTAGTACGAGTTATACCACCATGGTATGATCCGTATTGTAGACTCATGGAAAAGTACAAAGGATAATTTTTCTTGCTTTCTTTTTCTCAGATCATACATACTAACTATTTTCTCCATAGGTACAATGACAATGAAGAAAAGAGCAACCAAAACTGCCCAGGACAAGAGAGCTGGAGCAGAGATACCTGCTCGGAGGGAATTGAGAGATGAGCCCTCCAACTTTGATCAAGCAGGCAACTCCCCTAGTGGTTCCGTGGAAGAGTGTAGAGTTGAGACCTCCAACACCAATGAGCCATGGACCACTAGGGCTCAAGCAAAGGCACAGGTCGAAGCCACTTCTGCCGCTATGGTCACTGCTCCCAAGTATGAAGAGGGAGTAGAGGAACAAGTTCTAGAGTCCAGGAGTGACTCTAATGATGATGAGGGGTCCGAGGAGGCTAATCGAGAGATGGAAACAATGACGTTGGGTCTGATGAAGGAGATGTTGTGGATGAAATGAACCAACCCACTTGTCCTGATCGGAAGAAGAAAGAAAGAGAATGGTGGCAGGAGGAAATTGAGCAGACCCCGCCTACAATAAGGCGTACTATGAGATGGCAGGTGCCTAAGGCACTTGAGATTTATAAGCAGGGCTTGGCGCTCACATCCAAGCAACATACAAGGCGCAGTATTCAGGAAGAACCATGGATCACCAGTGCCTTGAATGGGGTTGAGGAGATGAAGCATATCTTTAGCTTGTATGGGTTCGAGTGGATGTCTAGGACCCTTGACCGACGCAGTCCAAAGATAGTTAGGGAGTTCTATGCCAACTATTATGCTATATTGGAGCAAAATGCACAAACCAGCAAGCGACTGAAGGAGTAGCCCAAACTTGACAAGGTATTAGTCCGAGGCAAGAAGTCAAGATTTCTAAGAAAACCATTATCCGGATACTCTATGGGCCACAATAAATTGCTCCATTGTCCATTGTAGAATTTAACCATTGGATAGACGCCATGAAATGGGTGAAGCAGTTGGGTAATGAGGATAGACAAATCCAACTCAAGAGGTTAGGAAGAGTCATGGCAGAGTCATAGCAGAGGACAAGGAGGAAGCTGAATAGGTGGCTGGTGGAAAGCAGGTCACCAAATCTTCACTAAACTTCATATCGAAGGCTTGCTGGACACTAGTCCTCGATAGACTGATGCCAGTTGTGAACGATAACATGCTCAGTGCAGATAAGGTAGCACTAGTAGCATGCATCATGTCCCGGTATGAGATAAATATCCAGAGGGTGATAGCAAATAAGATCCAAGATCATGCTCTTGGGTTGGGCACCACCATGCCATTTTTTAACCTTATTTACCAGATATGTAGAGACGCTAGGGTCCAATTGCTAAAAGATATGGATATCAATATTGGAGGCTAGAGGACGGCGGAATATAGGGCTGATCCAGAATGAAATGAACCCAATGAGTTGGGCTAGACTTTTGACTGTAATCCCGGTACCACGGGTATTTGGGGGCGAGTAGGTTAATACCCCCACTATAGAGGCCGTCCATACAAAGGCAGCACCCAGTACTTCAGTTGCAGCTCCGATGAGTCTTCCAAGCTAGACCCCAGCTGGGTATGTTTTGGTCCCTCATGAATTCCTCCAAAATTTGGCAATGAGGCTGACGATGATCGAAAGAAAACTGCAGTCCATGATGGAGAACGTCAAGCCCTAGGTAAAGGAAAAGATGGAGGAGGTCGTGAGGGGGTAGCATGGTCGGATTGATGGATTCAAGCGTTAGTTTAATGAGCACTTAGCTGAGAAGATGGATACTGGTAGCCTCCGAGATGAGTTGAGGGCTCTTTGGATTCAAGTGACTGAGGTGTCGACTAGAAAGTCGACAATCATAGCAGCCCCTAATCTTCCGAACATAGATACTGAGCTCGATGAGGAGCTAGACTTGGAGGCGTACTGGGTCCCGACGATTGTTAGTATAGGAAAAGGCAAGAAGAGGGTCTTGGAGAAAGATGAAAATGAGCCCTCAAAGAAGAAGAAAAATAAGGAGAAGAAAGTGTCACGACCCAAACATAAGCCAGGATCAAGACACGGGACAAAGAACCCTGAGAGGCTCTAAGTCGACCCATCGCATGAACATATCACCTAACTCAATCATATTAAAGCAGAAGAACAACATAATTAATATAGCGGAAGTCTGAACATAATATAACATTTGAATACATACATAAGTCTAAAGCTGAATACAAACTATGTCTGAAAAGCCCCTAATACTAACGATTTGATGGGACAAGACCCCAACTAACTCATTATAATCTAAAATCGAATATAAAAACATAATTGATAAGAAAGGCCCTCAAAAAATGAGGATTCACCAACTCTAATCGGGAAGTACTAATGTTGGGAATATGGCTAGCGGCGGGATTGAGTCTGGATATCGGAGCCTGTATCATGAAATGATACAACGTAGAGTATGCGGTCAGTACGTGAAATGTACCGAGTATGAAAGGTAACTACAACCACTAAGTAAGTAAAATTATAAATCATGCATATTATAAAACAAAATCAAGATAAGATTTTGAGAGTAGGGCTTGCATGCTATTTTCTGAAATCATGATCTTAACATAACTGGATGTGATAACTGAATCGAATTACCCAAAGTTGTAAACTTATAACATGAGTAAAACTGAACATTGGGTCAAACTTGTTGAACATAATTTCCTGACTAATGAACATGCATAACTGAAATCATGAGGAACAATGGGAGACTCGTCATATAACTGACATTACCACGATAGAGCTTACGTGGTCCCGACTATTACACTCAA
>JACEIK010007957.1:19916-30048 GCA_018107945.1 Datura stramonium
CCAATGTTCAACTTTATTTATGACTATCAGATTTCAGCTTTGGGTCAATCGATTCAGTTATGATGTTATGTTATGTTGAGATCATGTTTTCAGAAAGATAACATGCAAGCCCTATTCTCAGATTCTTATTTTGTTTACATTTTACATTATGCATGTTTTAAATGATTTTACTTATTTAAGCGGTTTTACTTACCTTGCATACTCGGTACATTCCACGTACTGACCGCATACTCTATGCTGTATCGTTTCATGATACACGCCCCGACACTCAGGCTCAACCCTTTTAGTATCTAGTTCCAGAGTTAGCACCTAGCTAAGTGGTGAGTTCTCATCTTTCGAGGACCATTTGCTTTTAGATATTGATGTATTTTCAGTTTGTAGTATAGAGTTAGTTGGGATCTTGTCCCATCAACTCATCAGACTTAGATACTTTTCAGAAAAAAAGGATGTATTCTGCTTCAGATTGTGTGTATTATGATGTTATGTTTATTTCAGACTTCCTCAAAGATTATCATGTCAATCCTTCTATTTATTTGATGGAGTTAGATGTATGTTCATGCCTTGGGTCGACTTGGGGTCTCTCGGGGCTCCTTGTCCTGTCTTGCAATCCGGGCCGGCGTCTGGGTCGTGACAATTACGTAGCCAACATAGGTTAGGATCGTGTTGTTGGTTCGGGCGACTCCTCAGATAGCCCCTAGTAAGGGCTTAGTATGGATCCATAGTTTAGTTCATCCTCTACCCTGAAAAGGCTTTGGATGGATCTCCCAACTTGGGCAAGAAGTTGGACATCATGCACTCATTCATGATGTATGTCGCTTACGAGAAACTTTCAACTAAAGTACACACACACACACACACACACACACACACACACACACATATATATATATATANACACACACACACACACACACACACACACACACACATATATATATATATACATGTCTTTTCACAGCTTCTTTTGATGCATAGTTTTATTTCATAACAGTTTACACATCTTTCATACTTGTGTTTTAATGCATCATTCAGAGTATCAGATTTAATAGTTATTTTCTCAATTCAGATATTCTTGTTTATTTGTTGTTTCATTCAGCAATTTTACATACCGTACATGCAATTGTACCAACTCTATTTGGCATTGCATCTTATTATGATACAAATTTAGGTAGATAGGACCGACAACCTATGCATCACTATGATCTAATCTTTTCAGCTTTGGTGAGGCCTCCTACATCCATAGAGTTCCAGCTAAGTTACTTTATTTTTAGTAGAGCTTAAGGTAGCTGTGGGAGCTTTGTACCGACACCTATCTTTCAGTTATTAGAGGCTTCATAGACTAGTTAGAGAGTTGAGTCATAAATGTTACTTTTTAACATTATTTTCAATTTCAGTTAATAAATCTTATTTTATTAAATTGAGCTCATCACAGTTATTATTTTTGCTATACTTTATTGTGAATCTCAGCTAGTAGTAAGCTAGGCCAAGGGTTTTCTTGGACCACTAGGTGGTCTGAGTGCCAACCACGCCCAGGGTGTTGTCTTTGGGTGGCGGAATCATACAAATACTTTTCTCTCAAAACTATCTTCAAATAGTTTTTCTCTGCAAAATCATCTTTCTACCTGTTTTCTTGTGGTAAAATTGGTCACAAATCTTTTAATTGCAATTTCACTAGAGTCAACTTCGGTATGTGAATTTGGAGATCAAAGATTCAGTCTGCAAAAGATTCCCACTCTAACTTTTAAAGACCCAAGAACACTTGGGTACCTAAAAGAAACTAAATTGTGTGTCTTGCAGGAACACTTGAGAAAATCTTACAATAAATGCATGTGGGTTATTGACAGTGGGTGTTTCAGACACATGCAAGAAAGAGAAAAGCTTTAAATCAGTCAAGAAACTAGATAAAGGCCATGTCAGATTTGAAGAAAATGCAAAAGGAGAAGTCATTGGAGTAGGCACAACTACCATCAGCCAAACTTGTGACCTAATTGAAGTATACTTGGTAGATGATCTTAAGCATAATCTACTAAGCATTAGTTGACTGTGTGATACTGGTTTCGATTTCCTACTTAATGAAATTAGATGTGCCATTAGCAATGTTGCAAAAAAAATCACTATTATTGGTGATCGAGTTGATAATATGTATGTCCTTCATAATGTTGATCTCTCTACCCTTACTTGTTGTTGCTGTAGCTTATGACCCCTGGTTATGGCATAAAAAATTAGGTTATGCCAGCATGCATACTATTGAAAAAATTTCAAGACTTAATTTGGTTTTGGGCTTACCTAAGTTAAACTTTTCAAAAATTTATTTATGTGATGCATGTCAATTATGCAAACAAACTCGCTCTTCTTTCAAAATTAAAGATATTGTTAGTACCTCAAAACCTCTTCAACTTTTGCATATGGATTTGTTTGTCCCTACTAGAATGGCTGGCGTTGGAGGTAAAAGATATGCATTTGTTATTGTTAATTATTTCTCACATTTTACATGCATGTTTTTTAGCTCAAATGGATGAGGCATTTTCCAGCTTTGAGATATTCTGTAAAAAGGTACAAAAAGAAAAATGATATTTCATCTCCACCATTCACAATGATCATGAACGTGAATTTGAAAACAAATCCTTAGGAAATTTTTGCAACCAACAATATTAGAAAGTTAATTTTTTCTCTCCTCTCTTTCCTTAACAAAATGGTGTTGTAGAAAAAAATCACTCTTTTCAAGATATAGCCAGAACCATGCTTAGTGAACAAAGTTCTCTTGCTTATTTCTGGGCAAAAGATGTAAATATTGCTTGTCATATCATTGAAAAGTGCCTTATCAGACCCATCTCTCCCTATGAACTCTGGAAATGTAAGAAATCCAACTTAAGTTATTTTCATCCATTTGGATTCAAGCGCTTCATAAGAAACAACGATAAGAACAACCTTGAGAATTTGATCCTCGAAGTGATAAAGGTATTTTTCTAGGTTATTCTGCTTCCAGCAGATCTTTCAAAGTTTTTAACAAAAGAACTTTATTTGAATAAGAATTTGTCCATGTTGTGTTTAATGATTCTAACCCCGTAAATCTAGCTTCAAGTGTTTTTGAGATTGATGCAAGAGAAGACAAAGATGTATCCATACAATCCACTGATACACCTCAAGTGGAGTTTACTACTGGCCAAGTTTCAGCTTAATCGACTGCGAGTGTTAAAGAAGATAGTACACAATCAACTAAACCAACACATATTTCTCGTGAATGAAAAAGTGAAGCAAGCTTTCCAAATGATTACATTATTGAAAATCTGAGAAAAATGGAAATTAGATCCTCCCTGCAGCATCAATCATATGTGTCCCTCATATCTCAATTTGAGTCAAAATATATTAACGAAGCATTGAATGATGAATCATGGATAAAAGCTATAAAAGAAGAACTAGATCAAATTTGAGAGAAGTCAAGTATGGTCATTAATGCAACGACCAAAAAATGCCTTTATAATTGGCACCAAATAGATTTCCAGAAATAAGCTCAATGAGGTAGGTAAAGTTAAACGAAATAAGGCAAGGTTAGTTGCCCAAGGTTATTTACAATAGGAAGGCATTAATTATGATGAAACCTTTTCTCCTATAGAAAGATTAGAATTGATTATATTCTATTAGCATACACTTCTTTTAAGTGTTTCAAACTATTTCAAATGGATGTCAAAAGCGCATTTCTAAATGGTTTCATAAAATATGAAGTTTTCCTATAACAACCTTCGAGTTTTAAAAATCCCTCTTGTCCTGATTACATTTTAAAACTCTCTAAAGCTCTCTATGATCTCAAATAGGCTATCAAACCTTGGTGTGAGCGGCTAAACTCTTTCTTACTTGAAAATAATTTTCAAAGAGATAAATTTGGTACTACTCTTTTTATTCAAATATCTTCTTCAAACAATTTGATTATTCAAATTTATGTTGATGATATTAGTTTTGGTAGCTTTGACCCTTTTCTTTACTAGAATTTTGCTGATATAATGAAAAGAGAATTTGAGATAAGTATGAGGTAGAACTAACATTCTTCCTAGGACCGCAAATCATCCAGTCAACTAAAGGGACTTTCATTAGTGAAACCAAGTATCCCAAAAAGCTGATTAAAAAATTTGTCTTGGAAAAATGGAAGGTATTTGGTACTTCCATGAGTCCCTCAACATGCCTTGAAACTGATGCTTCTGGAAAGAAAATAGATGAGAAGCTATATTGTGGGATGATAGGGTCTTTACGTTATCTTACAACTAGTCGATCAGACATCATGTTCAATGTATGCAAGTGTTCTAGATTTATATCAGGTCGCAGAGAATCACACTTAACAGCTGTCAAGAGGGTCATTTGCTAGCTTATTGAACTCAGAATTTTGGTCTCTAGTATCGTCATACTAACAATTTTGATTTAACTGGATACTCAGATGCTAATTTTATAGGTGATAAAACAAATCGAAAGAGTATTAGTGAAAGTTGTCAAATCCTTAGAGAAGCAATTATTTCATGGCATAGCAAGAAACAAAGTTCTGTGGCTCTTTCCACCAAAGAGGGTGAATATTTGGCCCTCGGTAGTTGTGGTACTAAATCACTCTAGATGAAGCATTAATTTCTCGATTATGTTCTTGATTATGAATGTGTGCCTATTTTATGTGATATTACTAGTGCTATCAGTCTTTCTAAATACATTGTGCATCATTAAAGGGGTAAATATATTGACATCAAACATCATTTTATTTGAGATCATGTTGAAAACAACAATTTCTCTTTAAAAATTATTTATTTTAAAAATCAATTAGCAGATATTTTTACTAAACTGCTGTTGGAAGAAAGATTCTATTTTCTCAGAAATTGCTTAGCTTTCACCTCTTTCTTTAATTAAATGTGCAGTTTTTCTTTCTCTCTTCCTCCGTTTTTCTTTTTACCATCATTATCACTCCTTTTCATACCAAATATTTGAACTTCCACTTTTTCACATTTCATCTTTCATGACGAAATCTACTTTAAAACATCTTCGTCGTTTGAGCAAAAGGCTCAAAAGCCCTGTTCACTCCTCTACACCTGTGAAAATATTTAAATCCTCCATGGATGAATACCCTGAATCTTCTATGTAGCACCCCAAAAGTTCTTAAGACCAAAATCTAGACCTGAATTAGAAGCCAACAGGAAAACTGACTTTTTATCACAAAACGAGAGACTTGATGACTCATTAGGAGAGGGCACGACTCATCAAGTGACTCGTGATGAACATTAGAGTTTTCAAAACTCCCAGTTCCAAAGACTCAGGTAATGATTCATTAGGTCTAGTAATGATCCGCTCTGTCTAGGCGTCATGGAGAGATCAGAAAGTGATTGCTTCAGTGGTGACGGATGGTCATCACGAGTCATCAAGTTACATATGGGATTCTAGGGTTAGTTTAGTAACTTTTCATATTTTTATTACCTAAACCAGAACATTTTGAAAATTTTTAGGGGAATATTTAAGGGTTTTATTAGCTAAACTCTCATTCTCCTCACCAACACTGTAGATTCAAATGTAAAACTCTCGAGGCTCTCAAGAAAGATAGGGTTCATCTTCTCCAATTCTCTTGGGTCTCAAGCTTTAGTCAAGGAATCATCAAACCCAGGTATGTGGGATTATCAATAAGGGATTCCTTTCCCCCTTATGCCCGAACGCGGAGCTTGAACTTATGATTTTAATTTTTCTATGTCTCAATTTTGAATTTTATGATTTTTCTAGGGTTAGAACCCTTTTATGCAAAACTCTAATTTCTTTTATGGATTGTTTCTCTCATTACTCAACATGTATTTTATGACTATGATTGGGTTTAATTCTTTGAAAAACCCTTCTCTGTATTCAATTCAACATGTTTTACTCAATTATGTATAAATCTTATGAATTTAAAGGTTAAGTATCATGGCTGTAAATTCAACATAGTTTCTATGAATAGTTCACGCACTTCAAGGAATTAAGTAATTTTATATGATTTTCAAACCATCCCATGCAAAACCTATCATGTTTCAAGTATGAATATGAGCACCTATGTATGTTTTGGGAGTAGTATTTAATATTGAGTAGGCGGAGGTTCTAGTACACCCAGGTCTCAGAATTACGTGCCACCGTAGGTATGAAGGGGTCCTCACTAGAGAGTGTCTCCCTTGCCCAAATGGGCTCATGAGTGAATTCATGCCTTCATGGTTCTTACCCTTGGCAAGGTATGAACACCCTCCCAACCAGGGTTACAGGTTGGGCTCCATGATGCTCAGTTGGAGTATGCCGATTATGAGAATCTTTCACTCCACATCCATATTTTATGATGCATTGAATTATAGTATTTATCCCATTCATCAGTTTACGAATTTACTTACGATTTCATCCATGTTAAGCTTTATGTTTTTTTTAAAACCTTGGGCCATTGTACTTCAATTTATGATAAAAATCTCATGCTTTATGACTATACCACAACCATGATTTTTCGAATATTGTCCTTATTCTTGTGTTTTACTTATTCTCCATACTCAATACATTCAAAATACCGACCACATACTTTTATGCTATATCGTCTTATGCTATAAGTTCGGGTGTTTAGTCTCATCCCTGCTGCTAGATAGGATCTTGTCCCTGATTCAACTCAGATTTGGTGAGTCCTCATCATCCGAGGATGATAGTTTTGGTTTATGTTTTCTCTATAGTAATTTTAGTTTTTAAATTATGTAGAGATAGTTGGGAACCTATCCCCTCAGCTCGTCAGATGTTCTAGAGTCTTTCAAACTATTACGTTTAGATGTTTAGCAAGCTGGCTTATGCTGTTGCAGTTTACCCTTTCATGATATTTAAGACTTATTCCACTTATGATATATCTTATGAGTTTCTTTTGCTTAGTTTGGATGTTTATGTCTATGTCTATGTCATGCATGTACCATCGGTTAGCTTGGATCCTTTCATGGTTCTAGGTCCCTGTCGTATCTAGGGTTTATGCTCAGGTCGTTACACTCTATTACCAAATAAAGAAAAAACTCTTGTCCTGGATTTGTCCACAAAAAGCTCAAGGTAGATAGTGTTGTCGATTTCAAACTAGAGGACATGCAAATGTTCTGGAGCTCTATTGAAAAAGCTAAATTCAACGCCTTCAAAGACAAACCCTCTGCTCTTAGATGTGTCATTAGCCTTGATCAATTGAAATTCCCATTGCCTAGTGAGTAGGTACTTCACCTTTTTATAGTTTAGATACTTTCTTTCTACTTTGTGACAACAAAGTGTTTGAAGAACCAACGAGATTAGTTTTTGCTAATCTACGTGTCTCTATCTGAGATGATGGAAAAGGAAACTCCATACAACCTGACTAACTCCCCAATGTAAAGTATAGCATAATCCTCAGCTGAATTTGTTGTCTTAACTAGCAGGAAATGTGTTGACTTAGTCATTCAGTCTATAACCACCCATATCGAGTCATGCTGTTGGTGCGTATGAGGTAGACCTGTAACGAAATCCATGTTCATCTATTCCCACTTTCATGTAGGAATGCTGATATCCTGAGTCATACCTCCTGGTCTCTGATGCTCAAACTTCACCTGTTGGCAATTTGGACACTTAGCCATACATTCTGCACTGCCCTTCTTTATGCCATTCCACCAATAGACTTCTTATAGTTCACGGTATATCTTGGTAGCACCTAGGTGGACTGAATATCAAAAGCTATGGNGCACCTAGGTGGACTGAATATCAAAAGCTATGGGCTTTCATTAATATCTGCTGCCTTAAATCATCCACATCCAAAATACACAATCTGCCCTGACAACAGAGCATACCATCTCCCCTTTTAAAGAATGCTTCCACCTCTTTCTTGAGAACTGCTTCCTTCAACTTAAGCAATATTGGATCATCATCTTGCCTTTCTTTAACATCCATCACAAGAGAGGACTCTGAACCATTTTGAATTACAAACTCCACCTTTGGCTGAATCAACCAAAAGAACTCCCAAATGAGCCAGCTTGTGAACATCTCTAACCAGCTCTTTCCTTTCATCCTCAATATGAGAAACAATATTCATCAATAATCTGTGAGGGCGTCAGCCACTACATTGTGTCGTAGTCTTTCTATAACTCCAACCATCTCCTCTGGTGAAGATTTAGGTCTTTCTGACTGGACACATACTGCAGACTTTTATGGTCAGTAAACACGTCCATATGAACACTATAGAGATAGTGCCTCCAAATCTTCGAGGCAAATACTACTGCTGCAAGCTCAAGATCGTGAGTTGGGTAATTCTTCTCATGAACCTTGAGTTGTCTAGAAGAATAGGCTATAACTTTACCATGTTGCATTAGCACACGACCAAGGCCGATTCTAGAGGCGTCGCAATAAATCATGAACCTATCCGAGCCTTCTAGTAAAGTCAAAACTGGGGCAGTAGTGAGTCAAGTCTTTAACTCCTCAAAACTCTTCTCACAGGCATCGGACCACTGACACATGACTTTTTTCTGATTCAATCTGGACATCAAAGAGGCAATAGAGGAGAATCCTTCCACAAGCCGTCTATAATAACTAGCTAGATCCAAGAAACTCCTAATGTCTGATGGAGAGGTGGGTCTCGGGTAGTTCTTAACTACCTCGATCTTTTGAGGATAAACTTGAATACCCTTGATGGTGATGACATGGCCAAGGAATATTACTAATTTCAACCAAAATTCACACTTGCTGAACTTAGTGAATAACTGGCAGTCCTTGAGAGTCTGCAAGACTATCCTCAAATGGTCTACAGGCTCATCCACACTTCGGTAATAGACTAGTATGTCATCTATGAAGACGATGATGAATATGTCCAGGTACTTCTTGAACACCCTTTTCATCAAATCCATAAAAACTATAGGAGATTTTGTTAGTTCAAAAGACATAACCAGTCATGAACCAAGTTGGGACCCCAGATCGAGACACGGGACCTAGGACCACAAATGGCTCCAAGCTAACCCATGGCACATACATAGCATGATTAAAAGCATTGATATGTGAAAAATAAAGAATAAACATGACGTAAGCAGAAGTCAGCATAACATATCAACATAAATATAACACGAACCAACATCACTGAAAAACATCTAAACAAGCTATCTGAAAAGCCTCTAAACATCTGATGAGCTGATAGGACAACATCCCCAACTAGCCCGCTAAAGACTGAAACTAAAAGACATAGGAGTAAAGATTAAATTGATAATTTTCCTCAGAAGATGAGGACTCACCAAGATTGGGAACTGAGCTGGTCCGAGCAGGGCGAGCTTATGATGGGACTGAGAAGGATCACCCATACCTATATCATGAGATGACATAACATAGAGTATGCGTCGGTACTTTGAATGTACTGAGTATGTAGAGAAAGTAAAACATGCTAGTAAATGATAGTATGTGTTACACCCCAGATTTTTTTTGATAATTATTTGATGGTTATATGTCATATTAAGGGAATTATGGGTCGTATGTTGTCCGTAGGTGAGGAGGGAAAATATGTGCAAAGGAAAAAGCGAAGAGTATGTGAAGTTTGTAAATAAGGGTCAATTTTAAATGGTCATATCTACAAACATATAATGATCCAGAAGTCCCATAACATATCAAATGAAAGGTATTTGAGTCTAGTTTACAGTGAAAAAAATGCTCGTCAATCGGAGTTCGAAAAAGTTATGCTCGTTTGAAGACAATACTATCAGCTGGGAAAGCGCCCAGGGGCGCGGGCGCCGAGACAGGCAGGCAGCAGGAGCGCGGGCGCGCGCAAGGGCATTTCGCACGGGCGCCGCCCAGACCTTGGCCAACCCGCATATATGAAGTAAAATTGAGCTAGAAAGCTCATTTCTACTCTATTTTAGTTGATTTTTTTTCTAGAATTCATAGAATTCAAAGACCTATCACATGGTGAAAAGATATCCCAGATAAGAAACTTCACTCTTGTCTCTTTTGGGCTTTGAAAAGATAACCTTGGAAGAAAGTTATGGCTTGTTGTTGTCTTGTGGTTGATTATGGTTTTGCTGCATTTTTAGATGATTCTAGGCAGAGGAAAGAGTAGGAGTTTACTCCTACTTTAGTTGATAACATATCCAAGAAAGGTTAAGTAATTCCCTTTTTGATTTCTTTAAGTTTATGAGGT